>PVLC010002973.1:42210-76470 GCA_004027655.1 Graphiurus murinus
ACTGGGGATTGAACTCAGGGGCATTCTACCTCCGAGCTATACCCCCAGCCCTATTTTTTTATTCTTTATTTTGAAACCGAGTCTCACTAAGTTGCGGAGTGCCTCACTAGGTAGCTGAGGCTGGCCGCGAACCCGGATCCTCCGGTCTCAGCCTCCCGAATGCTGGGATTACAAGCGTGCGCCACCACGCCCGGCTCAGTCATAGCTTTTTATATACTAAAATAGGGCAGAATAGATCTCGCTTGTCTGAAATTATTTGAATAAATTCTATAACACTATGCATTCCCTGTCTGTGTAATTCACAAAAATATGCTCATGCTGATAGTTAAATGATTTCTTATATATTCAGAAATGTATTGTTTGCTTGTTTATTTGTAGAAAGATAGGCCAAAGGGGCAGTGGAAACATAGTGGCAAATGTTATTCTATCATATATCATATATCTAGGATATAAGCATATATGTGTATATATATATACATATATATGCATTGTCTCTGTATTCCTAGCTCACCCAAGCTTTTAAGTGACATTACAATTATGTATGTATGTGTATATATATATAATGCATTATAGCATTCTATAAATATATACAATGTGCAATACAGTAACACATGCACACATATACATACATGTATATGTATATGTGTATGTATGCATATATATACATATACACACTCATATACACAATGTGCAATACAGCATCTCATTTTGAAAAAAAAAGTTTTTAAAGTATATCAAGTGTCTGGTATGCCCTTCTAGGATGCTCACTAACTATTGAACTACTCTAATGTAATCTCTAATAAAATCTTTCATAGGGAAAGAAGGCTCTCATTAGATCCTATTGTTAACCTTTGACAATTCTTCAGTTATCTCTAAGGATGTATAAGACAAAGTCCGAAGGCTTTTTCATGTGTTTGAATTGGTGCCTTTCACAGCTTCCTAGAAACAACCCTTGGTTGGCAGTGAGAAGTCATCAACAATTGATTTAGGAAACGCATCCTAAACATCTGGTAGTAGCTTCAGAATAATGGCAGTAAGTGCTGCGCATCCAGGCTTTTTGCAACAATAAATTTCAGAAGATGGTGAAGGAAGCAAGGGAAGGAGGGCTTGGAGAGACTCTCCACCCCACTGTGTGTTTTCAGAAAGTCCTGGCATGTTACACAGATACAGAATCAAACTGGGGCAGGGAGCAGTTTGGATCTGAAAGGTGTATTCAGAGTTAAGTAGAGGGAAATATCCAGTTAGGTTTTATTTCTGTATTATTGCACAACTTTCCTTCATAAGTCTTCCTTTTAATTTCTTTTGCAGGTTCCCAGATGACCCTAATCCAGCCTAATAGTGATGTCTTAACGTCACAGCTTCTTAACTAGTGGTTTAGAGTTGGTTAATTTGAAAGAATAAAAGTTTATTTCAAAGACTTTTATTGAAGATCTACTTGAAGCTGGGTGGTGAGGAGTCAGCCAAAAACCAAATAGTCGGCACTCCTGAAGCTTATATTCTGGTGGGTTTAAAAGTTGTTTCTCAACATCTGTATGGTGCTCCTCACCAGCTCGGCCCAGGGCAAGAAACTGACTTCTTGAAGTTCACTGTTCAGGCAAAGAACATAGCTTCCACAGGAGCCACGGAATATTAACCCTAGTTCACCATGGACGGAATGCGAAAGAACATAAATTGCAAAGCAGCGGGGAAGGCTGTGGTCAGTGTAGATGGCTTCTATTCACATCAATACGGCGGAGTCAGGAGACCTAGCAGAAGCCTGAAAACTTCAAGCCAAACAAACTTGAAGTCACACCTCCCACCCGCCCGCCTCCTCCCCTCCAAACAGCCGGGACCGGACGCTGTGAGACAGCCAAAGGGTACCCAGGGGAGGCAGAGGGCTCCGAGAAACGGACTCCTTTTTTGGCTCTTCTTCTTCCCCACCCCTAACATGGGCTTTGCCCTGGAGCGCTTTGCGGAAGCAGTGGACCCCTCTTTCCAGTGCAAACTGTGCGGCCAGGTGCTGGAGGAGCCCCTGTGCACGCCTTGCGGCCACGTCTTCTGTGCCAGCTGCCTGCTGCCCTGGGCGGTGCAGAGGCGGCGGTGCCCGCTCCAGTGCCAGCCGCTGGCGCCCAGTGAGCTGTACCGAGTGCTGCCGCTGCGCAGCCTCATCCAGAAGCTGCGTATCCAGTGCGACTACCGCGCGCGCGGCTGCGGCCGCACAGTCCGGTTGCAGGAGCTGGCGGAGCACATTGAGCGCTGTGACTTCGGCCCAGCCAGTCACAGACATAGCCTCCAGGACTGCATTTTGGGCCAGGGCCGCTGCAGAGTAGACCCTGACCTGCCTGCGCTTGGAGGCTGTGGGCCACGCCCAGGAAGGGGTACACAGAGGGAGCCACCAGGCAGCGGCTGCAGCAGAGGGCAGGGACCTGGGACTGGAGTCCTTGCCTGGAGGCTGCGCCAGAAGGCGCTGCTGACGCAGCTCTGGGTGCTGCAGGGCGAGGTGCAGCTCACAGCCCGCAGATACGAGGAGAAGTTCGCTCAGTACATGGCTCACATCTGCAACTTCGCAGGGAACCTGGACCTCGGCCACCGCAGGGTAAGCGCAGAGGGAGTGGGCTTGGGGGGAATGATGAATTGGGGTGGGAAGAGGAAAGATTCTGGTACTTCAGGATGCCTTTGAGAGGTGGCATCCTTCTTTATCGTGCGGTGGGAAGTACCACCGGTCCAGAGCATCCTCTACTGTCATTATCTTCTGAATGTATCACTATCCTAGCTATCAAGACATGACCCCTCTCCGTTTATATTGCCATAAGAAAGAGTTTAACAGATCGAATTCCAAATCCCCCCAGAAGTAGAAATTGGGAAAACTCATTTCCCCATCCAGATTTCATCCCCACCTTTCACTCTTCTCTACCATCTCTGCCTATCTTTTGTACCCTTGGCCTGTGTCCAATGCAAATTGGAGAAGGGAAGGGTTTGGCTATGAATGGCGTGCTGTCTCTCTGAACTACCCCTGAACTACCTTCCACGTAGTTCAGGGGCTAGAAGGAATGGGAGGACCAGGACAATGTAAGGGGTTAGAGATGGGGATTTGCAGGGTTCATCACCCTTACTTTCTGTAATGATTCTTTGCTACCTCGGGATCTCAGGATCCCAGGATCCCATTATTGGTGGTGATGGGGGTGATGTGTCCGGGCGCTGTGTATATGGCTTGGGAAGCCCTGGTCGGAGGGCAGCCACATTTGTCAGCACTCAGACTGGCCCTGCGAGTCCCCAGGCAGCGGCTGTTTCCCTTCTTTCTGCTGGCCCTGATCTGTGCTCTTGCACTGCCTGCGTTCAGACAGCATAAACAAGTCTCTTTGCAGCACCCCGTGTGACGAGGCTTGTTTATAAAGCTGTTCCTTCTCTTCTGGAGGACTTCTGTACAGTGTTTGACATTGTTGGTCGCTGCCATGGTGAGCAGGGATTTAGCAGAACTCGAGCTCCATTCAAGGAGCTATTTTCATTCTTAGCACTCCTGGGGACAAGCAACCCAGAATGATTCCCATTTGGGACTGATGGCTTAGTGTTGCCTGCAGCTCAGGCACAGTGAAGTTTAGACATTCCTGTCTGGGAGCCTAAAAGAGATCATTGAAATGAGAGGGGCTAAAATGTTTCTACCCTGATAAAGAAGAGAAGCACACTGCATTAAAAGATTGGATGCTACGATTCTTTCTTTAGCCTACTTATTTATATACAGGCACATTTATGAAATGTGAGGACCCAGAGAGAAGCCCAGAAAATATGCTCTGCATTATCATTCTGAGTTCCAAAATGGAGCAACAGCTAGAATTACAGGACAGAGAAGTCCATGCAACAGGTCAAGCTGTGATTTCAAAGTGAGAACAACTGCCCAGGATTTGCAGAATAATTATCAAGCAGTTTCCCAGTATTCCTTGGGAACCTTTTTTTTCCAGTACCAGTAGGGGCTGCTGTCTGCACTGCCCGGGAAAAGATAGTGAGGATAGTGATGCTTATGTAATTTGACCATTCAGATATGATTTCCAAATACTTACTTTCCTAAGATAAATTACTAATACCTATACCCATGAACAAAACTCATCTTGTCTAGAACTATTTCATCTTATATTTAAATTGGTCTTTGCTAATAAACAGGTTACAGATATAATTCCTATTTGTTAAGCTATTGTTAGCCATCAGGAAAGAAATACTACTTTACCTAGCAAAAAATCCTCTTTTTTATTCTGCAAGATTCATGTAAAACCAAATAGACATATTATTTTAAATTAGGATTACTGTAACCTAACAGATCTTGCAACACAGCAGCAACCTGAATATTGCTGTTGAAAGAAATTTGTAAATAGCTCTGTATTTATTAAATCCCTTCAAACTTTCTAAAATGAAAATTTCACATTAAATGTTTCTAGACTCACTGATAATTTATTTTACTTTTCTTCCATAGAAGAAAAAAATGAAGATTCCTGCAAGATTACACAAGAAATTTTTTAAATTATAACAAAGTCAAAATTAGATGCTGCATTTGGATAAAAGCTGTGTATGTAAAAATGCAAAGCTAGTCAGTCATTTTGAAAGCAATTCCTTTGTTTTCCCTCAAAAACACAATTGTTTCCTTCAAATACATACTTTCAAAGTATGTTGAGAAAGAAATTAGCCCTCATCCAGATTCAACTATCTGTAATTTTAGGCTTCTCTCCTTTCTAAATGTTAATTTATTTATGGGTTATAACAAGCTTAACGTCATATTTGTTTTATTTTATTACTTTTACTTAGTCATTGTATCCTTTTTATTCCAGGATGGAGAACAGAAGTCATTCACTATTGTGTTAGGAAGAGAAAATGACACCTTGGGATTCAATATCATAGGAGGTCGACCAAGTCAGGTAGTGTACCTTGTTAATGCATTGCTCATTCTTGGCTTATTAAATCATAGACAACTTAGCTTTCATTTGTGTATTTGGGGGCAGAAAAATAAATAGTTTAATCTTTAAAATTATGCTTGTGATCAAATACCAGATTTCCTAATGTAAATTTTCCAACACATACCAAGATATTCATTTAGAAAAAAATGAAAAAAAATGGCTAACAAACTCGGTTCTCCTAAAATACCTTAAGACAAAACAAAACAAAGCAAAAAGAGGGACATTTCACATTCTATCTACATTTTGGGCAGCTTTGGCAAAATTCCTAAAAAGACCTATCTCACAATAATATGTGTAGGCAATTTTTGTTTGATATTGGACAATCATATTCTCACTTATATGTCCTATTTCTGTCACATTATTCCAATTTTAAATATTAACACAGACTGGGAAGTGAATATATATTGAATGAACAGTTGAATTCAAATAAGGAATAATTGTTTTCACAATTACATAGAAAATTCTTATGTCCAAGAAAGTTGATTTAAAATATTCTCTCCCAAATCAACCCCTTCACTTGAGTGAATAATGATCTCTATATTGATGGCAATTGTTTTCAGAATACATACTATAAACTTATGTATTGTAGTTGTAAATTTCTTTTTATTCTTCAAGTCTTGCATCAGCTTAATTTTACCATAACTGGTAAGAGGCAGTGAGGTTTAAAAGAAACCATACTCTTTAATTTTTTTCAATACACTGCCATGGAAAGTTTTTGCATTCAGCTTTGCACATGCTGTCCGGGGACACTGTGTCAGTGTTTTTGGCCACATGCTATGTTTAAGTCAGGATGGTGATGGCCTATTTCCTCCTTGTGTGTAATATGCAGCTAGGAAATGTAGCAACTTGCAATCACTGTGCTCCTGTTACTAAAACAGCCCCAATTTTATGAAAGGATAGAAGGCTTTTCATCATATCATTTTCTAATTCTCCTTTCCCCCAAGGAATATTTTATAAATGCTAGTTAAGTATTTGACATTCAGATGGCACTGGACATTTTTAAGAGCCTCTTGAAATTCATGTTAAGGCAAGCTAATAAGGAGAAATTGTCTTTAACTGCCACAAAGTAAAATGACATGTAAAACTATATAGTATATTATTATAAGATGGCAAACATTTTCCCTAAATAAGTTTTACAATATAATTGGCTTCCTGTGACTGGTGAAATTGTTCTATTTGTAACAAATGACTATTATGTTAGAGGCTTAGCTAGTCATTAGGCACATTTCACCTGGAAGTGTGTAAAGATTAGCTGTGAATGGGTTTCCTTGCCATTCAGAGTTGATTTGGGGAGATTTTACACTTGAGCAAGTTCCTAGCCTCTTCTATGAATAGACATGGTCAGATTGATGTTTCCAAACTTGTCACATTGTGAATCTAAATTATATTTTCAAAATTATGACCACGTCACAAATATAATAACAGACTGGAAATGCTTGGTTTCTCTTCTATAGATTTATCACTCTTTTTCTTACTACTTTTCTGTAGAAGTGTGATGTTTTAAAAATAATACTTAGGAGCCAGTCCATCTCACCTTGCGCGTACCCTTTCCTTGAAGTTTTTTATGTGAACTCAAAAATGTGAAGTTAATAATCTTCAGAGACGTGGGACTTGTTCAATTAAAGCTGCCATCTTGATTAATGACTAGTTGGTGTTAAATACATTAAAATTCTGTTTCAAATTCCCAACTAAGAGAGTTGCCTATTTCAGGAGGATGAGCAATGTTACATTTAGAAAGTTGTTATTTAAAAAAGGTTAATTTACGTATGTCCTTTTGCTAATTATTACATGTCTTACAGAATAAGCGAGAAGGATCATCAACTGAAGGAATTTATGTTTCGAAAATTTTAGAAAATGGACCTGCTGACAGAGCAGATGGCCTGGAGATTCATGACAAAATTGTGGAGGTAAGATAATAACAAAAGATTCATATGATTTGTGGAAGAAATAATTAGATATTTTATATTGCCAAACTTATTGCTTTGTTTTGCTAGGGTCCTTAATTAGAGTATATATCTTACTAACAGTAGAGACATTGCCTATATCTTGGAAAAATATAAAACTCTATGATAATTCTTTATCAAATACTAGATAGTGGGTAAAGAAATATAAAACACCTAAAATTTCCAATGTGTTAATGAATACCTCTATTTAAAAAAAAATTGCCTCTCCCATGAACTATAATGATACTTGTGTGATTATTAAGGAATTAATTTTTATAAAATTTCAAAAAATTGTAAGTCTCTGTTCAAGAACATTTTTGATAAGGAAATATTACTATTTTTAAACTTGTGATTAGTATGTTATAAGTAGTTTGTAATTATTTATATGATACCTTTACCATTTATTGATTTAATATGATCCCTCACCCATGTCACTTTTTAATACAGGAAAGAAAAAGGAAAGCAGGTTTTTGTCCCTCTATTTTGAAAAGTTAGTGGAAACCCTTCATTTGTTCTACTGTATGTCATAGTTGTATTTCTGTATTTGAGGGTAACATAAGCAAACATCTTTAGCTGGTGAAATTGGACTGTGATGACAAAATTTGTGGTTACTGCTATCTGCCATTTCCTTTTGACTTTTTCTTAACTAGTTGAGATAGTATTATTTGGTGTTACCAAAATGATTAGGCTACTTCTGTCAGTGGATTTATTTCCAAAGTTTTAGTATAGGCACAAATAGAAATTAAAGTTTATTTGATGTCACTATTTTTAAGAGAAATTCTGTATATTGCAGATTATGTAATCACTAGTACTATCTTTCTGAATGGGTATATAAACTCTCTGGTGGGAAGCGATTTTTCTTTCTTTCTTTTTTGCATACTGGGGATTCAACTCAGGGGCATTCTACCTCTGAGCTACACCCCCTGCCCTATTTTTTATTCTTTATTTTGAAACCGGGTCTTACTAAGTTGCAGAGTGCCTCACAAGGTAGCTGAGGCTGGCCTCGAACCCAGATCCTCCGGTCTCAGCCTCCAAATGCTGGGATTACAAGTGTGCGCCACCATGCCTGGCTAGGAAAGCTATTTTTCTTTCTTAAGCTTTGGGTAAAGCTTTAGATTTGTATGCATTTGTACATTAAACCAAGTTGAATTTTGAATATATTGATCTAGGATCAATAAAGAATATAGAAGAGCCAACATTTTTTTGTTTAAGTACAAAAAAGAAAAAAAATATATAAAGTTTAAAAACTAGCTGACCAGAAACTTTGGGAAGAGAGAAGAGTTGTGGTTGGCTCAACTGTTGTTGGTGGTGTCTTTATATATATATGTTGGGAGCAATCTTATATCAGGATGCTCTGGTTCCAGTTGAGTAGTCAAGAAAGTACAGACCTTCCATTGTTGCTATCCACTTTTTTTTCTGACAGTTTGCTAAGTGGAAACATATGCTATTGTTCACAGTTTCTAAAGTTAGAGTTTTTCTATTTCGATTCATGTTTGTGCAGTATGATTTAAAGAGGAACATACTTTAAACAAAAAGCTGCCCCTATTACTTAGTTACTTAGTACTGCCCTATCTCTAAAACACTTTCTTTCTTTCTTTCTTTCTTTTTTTTTTGTAGTACTGGGAATGGAACCCAGGGGCCTTCTATCTCTGAGCTATACCCTCAGACCTATTTTATATTTTATTTGGAAACAGGGTCTCACTAAGTTGCTGAGGTTGGCTTCGAACCTGTGATCCTCCTGTCTCAGCCTCCCAAGTACTGGGATTACAAGCATGCACCACCACACACACCTGGCTGCATTTTCAAATTTCTACTTAAATGGAAAATTAATACAAATGTTTCATGATATTAGAAGAGATGATGAAACTAAATACATACATTCAATTACACACACAGATACACATACACACACACACACACACACACACACACACACACAAAACACACACACACACTCACTCACTCACTCATGACAGAAACGAGTACCAGGAATTTTGAAATAATTTATTCTAGATTCTAAGTAGATAACAGTGTTATATGTGTTTAATTAATATTGTATTAAAAGGAAGAAAGGAGACTTTTTCTAGTATGTTGCAATATAATACTTTTGTTAAATATTCACTGGTTTTGCTAAAGACATAATTTCTATAGTTTTATAAAAACAATTGTTGCTAAATTAAGTGCATCTATCATTTAATATGTTACTAATTTAAGTCAGACTAACTTTAAGCCCCATAAGATAAAGAGCAAAGAAAGCAACCATGGAAATCCAAATAGAATTTATAACTAGCTGTGATACTATTCTTATTCACCTTAATTTGCTTATGTTTGTAATTAATGGCAAGAATTTGAAACTTATCTTACATAAAATTTTCAACGTATCTTTTATTCAGGGTGCATTGATACCCTATATATGTATTTATACACATACACATATAGTTCTATAATGGATCAGTATGACCACATTTACAGTTAGAAGATCAAAGAGATGGTCTGTATATTTCTAGAATGTTGTCTTAATTAGAATAAAATATTTTAGAAGGCAGATAATAGAAATAAAACTCTCATATTTAGTTGCTTAGTGATGTTGTTAACTTTTTGAAGGAATAGCTATTTGTGTGACTCTGATATCTATTTAAGTAAGTAGTGTAGTTGTCTTGTGCATGTATGTGTGCCATGAAAGATCCCTGTGTGCTGGTCAAAGTTAGAAATATTTGATGCTTGTCAGTTGTTTAGTCCATCTATCATAATTGTAGCAATCAAAAATAAGCAGTTTGTAGCTAATGGGAACTTGGTAAATAATCTATTAATTAATTGAAAATGTGCAGAGCCAGAAAAACAGATTTTTAATACATAAAGTAACTTTTGTTTTGAGCTGAAAGATTTGTTAATTGAACAAATTTGATAGATTTTTTTCTTCCAGTTTTTAAATTGTAAATGGCCACACTGTTTTAAATCTAGTACAACAAATAAATACACTAGCCATGCAAAGAGCACATATGCTTCATATATTGTGAAACTACTCATATGACTTACCTGCCCCTGGCACATTATTAAATGCCTTAAACTTAGTGATATAACAACTGAGATAACATATAGAAAGTATGAGTTCATTATTTACTTGCCATCAAGATATACTCAAAGCATTTTGCCTAGTTAATTGCTCAAAGCACACATACAAAAGGTTTACAAATTTATAATAAGAATTCCCTAAATCACTTATTCAAATAAGAAGGTAGAAATGTTAAAGATTTGCTTCTATTGATAGTAAAAGTGATTTTGCTACTTCTAATAAAAATATCAGTATAACGATTTTGCCATAGTTCAGCCCAGCAACTCCTGGAGTATTATTTTTAAAATCTTCATTCCACTAAAGCTGATTAAATTAAAAGCCATAAAAGAATTTTAAAAATCATAATCACAAGGTAAACCTATGTCATATTTTCATATAACACAAGTTGATTTTTGGAGTCAGTCTCCACAAACAACCATGTTGCTCAGTTTCTAGTTATTTCCATATCCACATTTACGAAAATATTTACATAATTTAAATTTTAAATTTAGAATTTTAAAAATTAACACATGTGATGTCCAAATTGCAGCATGAGCTGTTAGAATATTACTGAAGACTGAAAAGGCCAGGGACATTGTAAGCATTTTTGAAATACCATGGAAATTTACATAGACCGGGAATTCATCAGAATGTACATGCCAGTCAGTAAATGCATCTTCCGCGTGCTGTTTTTCATGCTTTCAAGACTTAAAGGGCCCACAGAAGGTCCTGGGTCCTATCAGAAACTTGGGTACAATTCTGGAAGTGAGTAATCCATTCTTGTTGTTATTGTCACATTGGGATGCCTGCAGGGTATATGAGAGGGAATATAGAACCAAAGATCATGGCTGCTCTCAGCAACTACAATGTTTTTCTATTATTATTGTGATGCTGATAGGGTGCAGAGTGGGGAAGGATTCATGGTCCTGTATGGCTCTTTGTTCACTGTCTTCTCCCCAGCCCCCTACCCCCAGCTCCCAGAATATGCTGTGCAGCAGGACAGCACTAGGCAGAGTGGTTACCATCCTTCTCTCGACTTCAGGAGGTGAGAGCTAGGAGTGGAAGTCCATGTAGTCTATGAGATGAATAGTTTGGAATGGAAGAGTTGTCTCTCCTATTTATTTAGCTTGGCATTCATAATGAAATGTCGCTTAAAAGGCAAGCTCTTGCTTTGCAGGTTCCACATTGAACAGTGACAATGTGATATGTTCCATGAGGTGCTGAGTTTAGTACTAGAAGAGGAAACTTTACAAGTACCAGAAGAGGAAACTGCATGCTACATTTTCTTTTATTTGTGTAATATTATATCTTCTACATTCTCTGTCATCACTCTGCATGGCTAAAGTAAAAATCTTTGGTAGTTGTGATGTTTAATTGGCTAAAGCTTTGCACAGTAGCTTACAGCTGTTTATGCAGGAAAATTAAAAGCAGATCAGAGCTAAACATTTAGAAAGGATCAATTAGCTTTGCAAGATGCTTCTTCTGCATATGCCTGATGGCACTGCACACATCAAAAAGTAGCAGTGTTAATCTGTTCATGCATAAGAAGCATTTGCCAATTTCATAGGTCATGTGTAAAACTGGTGAGCAATTTGTTTTTTTAAAAAAACAAATTACTGTTTAATTTGAAAACATCACTGAATGTTTCAATAGAATCATATCTTCATGCCATATTTTAAAAGCATATTTTAACTGTTCAAATAACACTGGTTGCCTAAAAGAATTAGGAAAGACCTAAAATAATTATAATAGTGCAAGTAAAAAATACCTTATAATGAGATTTCTATTCATAATTCTATGCTACTCAATCGAATGTCATTTTATCATCATTACATGGTTATCATAGAATTATATATTTTACTGTATCTTGGAAAGTAATGTGGTACAGTGAGAAGACCCTGGGCTCTGAAATCAAGAAGACCTGGCTAGAATTTTTATCCTACCTATTAAAATAACTGTGACCTTGACCAAGCCAGCTGTGCCTCAGTTTCTATACCATTCTTGGTATTTATATATATAAATATTTACATATATTTATATATATACATATATAATACAAATATTATATATATAATACATATATGTATATAAATATATACATATATTTATATATACATATATATACATATATACATATATATATATACACAAAATGACTCACACAGTGGGAACTCACTATTATGAGTTCAATATATTTTAGTTCCTGCAAGTAGATTGTACCTTCTACTTCTTCCTGAGAAATTCCAGATCACCTGCTGTGAGCAGTGATTCTTGTTCCTGTAGACTCTAGGGTTTGGATAAAGAGATATAGGTAGTTTAAGCTTGTGGATTTTTACACACCCAATGAATATTCAGAGGCAAGAAGAGCTGTCTGGGAAATTTTGTAAATAGTTATGACCTAATTCAGTCATTCAACAAGTATTTACTAATTGCCTTGTATGGGCCTGCTGGTATACTCTGTGTTATTGAGAAGAGCTCTAAGACCACTCTCTGTGTACTCCAGTGGCTCAAGGCAAAGAGCTGATTACTGACTACATGAGGCAAAACCAGCCTTCCCATGAAGTTGCCCCTTCAATTAAGGGTATGAATGGACATTACCATCTTGCCCTAGTGGGTTGATGCTATGGATTTATTCTGGGTTTTCCATCCTCCTAGAAGTGGTTTTGGTTCATTTTTAGAAATCAGGACATGGGGCTAGTGAAATAGAATCTGCAGATGGGAGACAGCATTGTGGTTTCAGAAATGGCTGTGAGCTTTGAATTTGAGTCCTTGAATTTATGTTGCCTTATACTGAAAACGTTCTTAACTACTCTTGTTTTCAGTTTCTTGTCTGTACATTTAAGTGTTATAATAGATTGTTGTTATGGCTTGAATACGTTTTGTCCCCCAAGGGCTCATACATTGGAAGCTTGATACCCTTTGTGACAGTGAGAGATATCTGGGGGTGTTACCCTTGGAAGGTATTAAGGCAGTTCTTAGTGAACCCTGGCTAGTTTTCTCAGAGGGTTGTTATAAAAGAGCAAAACTAGCCTGGCACGTGGTGCACACTTGTAATCTCAGTACTTGGGAGGCTGAGACTGGATTCGCGGCCAGCCTCAGCTACTTAGTGAGACTTTCCACAACATAGTGAGACCCTGTTTCCAAATAAAGAATAAAAAATAGAGCTGGGGGTGTAGCTTGGAGGTAGAATGCCCCTGGGTTCAATCCCCAGTACCGCACACACACACACAAAGCAAAACTAGCTGTCCCCAGTCTTTGACTGTTTTGTGATGTGATCTCTCTCCTGCACATGATCTCTGCATTGTGATGACTCCATGACTCCACCATGAGGACCTGACCAGCCTGGGGTATTTTGTTATAGCCATAGAAAGTTGACTAATACACCATCCTTTAGACTTTTATTTCTACATGATTATATTGTTTTGTCATTCCACTGAGATTCTATTATTGAAAAGGTCTTTAAATAATCGAGCTTTAATGGGTTAAACACTGTGTATTATATTCATTCTAAATTTGTAAGACATGAACTTAGGTTGATGAGCTTCCAGTGAAAGGAAACCAGGCTGCCACACATGACCACGCAGTTTGCATACTACATTACCGATTCCATGTTCCTGCTGGAAGGTGTGACTGTGCTTCCTGTTCTGTTTCTGTGCTACAAAAATAACTCATCACAGTACTGATAACATTATTTCTTTTGTTTGTTTGTTTGTTTTTTGGTGCATTGTAATCACACATCTTTGTTAGGTACAAGCTGTTAAAGGCATATATGCACCCATCTCTCATTTAACCCTTCCCCAATTCCTGTCCCATTCCCTCCCCCTACCTCCTTCTTATGTTCAGTTTAGTCATTGACTTTGATGTGGTTGTGAAATACATCATGTGTATTAGGGTCTCCCCCCTGCCCCCATCACCTTCCATTAAGTCAACTTCTTTGCTCATCTAAGGTTTCTCCTCATTTGTTTTCTTAACTGTGAGTTTCTTGAGTTCTCTCTATATTATAGATATTAATTAGTCCTCTATCGGAGGAGTAGCTGGCAAAAATTTTCTCCCATTCTGTGGACTCTCTGTTGAGGTTCTTGGTGGTTTCCTTTGCTGCACAGAAGTTCTTCAGTTTAATGCAATCTTATGTATTAATCTTCCTTTGGGTTGCTTGTGCCTTTGGGGTCTTGTTGAGAAAGCTTTTACCTGTGCCTATATGTTGAAGTGTTGGACCTATGCTCTCTTCAAGTAGCTGCAATGTCTCTGACCTCATTTCCAGGACTTCGATCCATCTTAAATTGACTCTTGTGCAGGGTGAGAAAGTGGGATTTATTTCCATTTTTCTGCATATGGTTAACAAGTTTTGTCAACACCATTTGTTGAAGAGGCTGTCTTTTTTCCAAGGTATATTTTTGGCTTCTTTGTCAAAAAGCAATTGACTGTAAGTGTATGGGTCTGTTCCTGAGTCTTCTATTCTACTCCATTGGTCTACGTGTCTGCTTTTGTGCCAATACCTTGCTGTTTTTATTACTGTGGCTTTGCATTTAGTTTGAAGTCAGGTATTGTGATGCCTCCTGCATGGTTCTTATTGCTAAGAACTACTTTTGGCTAGTCTGGGCTTTTTGTTGTTCCAAATGAATTTAAGGACTAATTTTTCTTTGTCTGTGAGGAGTGATTTTGGTAATTTAATGGACATCACATTGAATCTGTAGATAATTTTTGGGAGAATCAACATTTTGATGATATTTATTCTGCCTATCCAAGCGCATAGAAGATCTTTCCATCTTCTAAGGTCTTCTTTGATTTCGTTTTTTAATTTTTTTATAGTTTTTCTTATAGAAGTCACTTACCTACTTGATTAGGTTTATCCCTGTTTTATTTTGGGGGGTGCTCTTTTGCGTGGAATTGTTTTCTGGATTTCTTTTCTCAATGTATTTATGGTTGGAATACAGGAAAGCTTCTGATTTTTTAAGATTGATTTTGTATCCAGACACTTTGTTGACTTTGTTGATAAGTTCTATAAGCCTTTTGGTGGAGTTTATTGGATCTTCTAAGTATAGTATCATGTCATCTGTAAAAACGGATAGTTTTAGTTCTTCTTTTCCTGGTTGTACACCTTTGATTTCTTTCTCTTGCCTTATTTCTCTGGCTAGAGTCTCAAGTACTATATTGAACAGAAGTGGTGATAATGGACATGCTTGTCTTGTTACTGTTTTTAGTGGGAACTCTTGAAGTTTTTCCCCCATTTAATATGATGTTGGCTGTGGGCTTATTGTATATTGCCTTTATGATGTTGAGGTATGTTCCTTTTATTATGGTTCTCTGTAGTGCTTTTAGCATGATTGGGTGTCTAGAAATTTGTCAGTTTCTTCTAGATTTTTCATTTTGTTGGAGTATAGTTTTTCCAAGTAGTTTCTGGTGATCCTCTGGATTTGCACACTGTCAGTGGTAATATCACCTTTTTCATCTTTTATTTTGTAATTTGGGTTGATACTCTCTGTCTTTTGGTTAGGTTGGCTAATGGTTGGCCCAGATCTCATCAATGTCTAATTCATGCAGTCAAATTTCTTTCTAAATTATGTACTATGCATTCATTTTTTGATTTGTCATCTTATAAGAGTGATATTCTATTTTTCATGTAGTCTAATCTACTGTGTTGGTGAGTTCTGATATTGTAGGGTTGTGGTAGCTCATTGTTTCTTTGCTATTTTTCCTTCCCATAATTTCTGTGTTCTAAAGTTTATATTTTCACTGCTTTTGCTAGCTTTCTCTCAATTTATAGGTTTCTTATTTCTATTTTTCCTCTGTGAATAATATCTTGTACTGAGTTGCATATTATTTCAACTTATGTTAAAATGAGACACAGGATTCATTTTAGGTAACATTTCAAAGCAGGATATATCTTATATCTTACTGGTTCTTGTCCTCTTTTTTTTTTCTTTTTAATAATCCTGGCCATATGGCATCTTATTCCTCAATTTATTTCTCTGCCTTCATTGGGGAAGAATGTCCTTAAATTCCCTTACACCATTTAAATGATAAAAGTTTGTTTGAACTTTAACTGATGATGATGGTATAATGATTCTCAAAATTTTACTGTGTTCACCTCAACTATCATAGTATCTTCTTGAGTAAATGATGTTTATTTAATCTTTGGTATTCTTTCCCCCTTTGTGATTTCATGAGTTTCTTAAAAGTGGCTTTAGTATTTTATTGAAATTACTGTCAGCATTAGTTCTAGTAAAATCCACATATTCAGTTTATTCTAGTGGAAAGATAGAATAAATGAATAGGTGATCTTGTCCGGATCCAAGGGTTTTTCGATGTCTCTGAAATCTTTTAGTTATGTATGTATATATTTATATATTTGGTGCATTGTAATGATACATTATGGTGAGCTGCAAAGTGATACAAACATACATCTATATATCACTTTTTGTATTCTCCTCCACCAGCACTACCCTCATGCATTTAGGTACATTTAGTGAGTTTGGTAGTCATATATTCATATATGGACAAGAATTATTTAAACTGTTTCCTTCCTCAAGACTCTTTTTTTTCCCCTTCTCTGCCGTCCTCCTCCAATCCCTTTATATTGTTCTACTGGTCTCTCTCTTCATTTATCTTAAGTCCCTTTGCTTCCTATTTTCTCTCTAGCTTTTGCATTTGAGAAAAAACATACGACCTTTGACTTCCTATGACTGGCTGATCTCACCTAGCATAATATTCTCTATTTCAATTTTCCTTCAAATGACTCTATTTTGTCCCAATTGTAATAAGTTTTCAGAACTTATTAACATTGGTGTCCGTGAAATCACTGTGGGCAGTCAATCCCTGGAAGACTATCTTAGCACATCCTTTTCCCTCTCTTTGCATCTTTATTACAAGATCAATCATAAATTAAAAGACTTACCAGTTCCTTAAGTTTAAAAATTTCTAAAATCTAGTGACAATAGACTGAAGCATTTGTACCTCTCTAGACCGTTTCTTTTGGCTAATAAATCAAGAAAGACCCTAAGTAAACAATGCAGTGTTTCAAATCCTACTCATGTAATGCTTAAATGGAATTTGTAGACATGTGTTTCCCTTCACCCTAATGCAGAATTTTATCTTATTTTATTTATTTATTTATTTATATATTTATTTATTGTGTGGTACTGGGGATTGAACTCAGGGGCATTCTACCTCCGAGCTACACCCCCAGTCCTATTTTTTATTCTTTATTTTGAAAGAGGATCTCACTAAGTTGCGAAATGCCTCACTAGGTAGCTGAGGCTGGCCTTGAACCTGGATCCTCTGTTCTCAGCCTCCCAAATGCTGCGATTACAAGCATGCGCCACCACGTCCGGCTTCTAATGCAGAATTTTAGTTACTGAACTTGAAGAACACTGGTGAAGCTGGCTGAGTATACACACTTGCCTGTGAAGCAGATTTACAGAAAATGGCACTGTGCTGAATATGGAATTGAATAAAAACATGATTCACCACACAGGAACTGAAAAAATGAAAGATATGTTCAATGTTTCCAGGCCTTGTAAATGGCTTGGTGAAAATGCTGAAGCATTCTAGATGGCCAGGGAGCATCTTTGAAGTTCTCATGATGAGAAATGCTTGAAGTAATTAACAGCAGCCCCAGCTGTGAGACCAGTTGTCTGGGGAAGTTTAAGGAACAACTTTCTGAGTTTCTGCTGGAAGCTTTTTAAGCAAAATTGAGGAAGGTTACATTTTCATAGAGTACATACTAGTGATTCTTAGTAGATTTTAGTGTTCTCTTCAAATTGATATAAATAGGAACTTTCCCACAAGTTCTTCCTGGTTTCTTGAAAAAGCATCACAAAGGAAAAAAGGGCAGCTGATGCGTTAGGTGGATTTGGTACTACATCACTTTAACCCTCTGAATTATTGTGTCCACATCAGTGTCCATTGGTTTATGGATAAGACCTTTAAACCACTTCTCTCTTCTTCCTGAAGAGGGAAGAAATTAATTATGTTCTTAAGAGAAAGCAGACCATTCATTTCCTAATCGATATCTCAGGCATGATTCATTGTTACCTTCAAAAAAAAAAGGAAAAAAGAGTCCCAAAGAAAATATTCATCATGTGTTTTCAACTATTTCAAACAATTCTGTTTTGCTTTAAAGGCATAGGAATACATTTATTTATATTTACAAATAAATATAATAGATGAACAACTGAATATACTGACTTCATAGAGAGGAAATAATTATTTTTCATAATATGTATTGCAATACAATTTGTCATCAAAGAGATGGAAAATAGATGTTAAAATTCTTAAGACCTTTTACCTAAAATTAGGTAATTTGATGTTTTGTTCCAATTATCATATTAAAGGAAGCAATAAGTTTACAGAATCATATTTCAAAAAAGCAATCATTAGTTAACAAAAATGTGTTCATCACATAAAAGATAATCAGTTTTCCCAGTGAAGCTTACTACAAACAATATTTACCATGTATCTTTGAGTAAGAATAAGTTTTTGTTGCTTAAAGTAAAAAGATCTGTTCATGATTATGCATACCTCAAAGAACTTTATAATCAAGAAGACAGCTGTATATCAAATAAAGAAGCAAAAAAATAAGTAAATAAATAAAATGAACATATGATGAATAAACGATTGGCACAGAGGAACTACCCAAAAGACTTCCCTTGCATGATGGTGGCCTGAAACTCCAAGAGTAAAATGGAACCTGAAAAGGTCCTTACAGGAAAGATGAGGAATCAGGAGGTGAGAGAGAGGGTACAACAAATAAAAGCTTTCCATATTTGGGAAGAATGCTATTGAGCCAAGTAAGGAGGCAGACTGGAATGTCTTGCTGGGGAGCCTTTTTGACTACTTAACATGATGAAAAAATAATGGTGAATACTTACTGGTTATTATATATTAAACACTTCAGGTTCATTACAGGTATTCATTCATTTCATGCTCACAGCTCTATGAGGTTCATACTATAGGTACCAGAGGTAATATCTTGATTTTACAGATGAGAAAATTGAGACACAGAAATTTCAAGTAATTTACTATCATCACAGAGTAAGAGTTCCTGGGTTTGTCCTTGACAATCATCTGATTCTATCTGTCATTAAGAGTCATATCAGCTGAAGCCAGACTTGGAAGAAAGTAGACTTGCATGCTGGTTAAGGACTTATGCTACAGGAAATGAAGGATCAGTGATAATTTTTGAGCAGGGGAATGACATAGATAAAGCAAGATGAAAAAATTAAATGTCCAACAGGTTTCACTGAGACCTATAAATAGTTTGAAAAGGAAAGGTACTTTATTGAAACAGGGAAACTAATGGATGAGTATCGTAGTTATCCATAGATGAATTCAGAAGGGCCTGTAGCCAAATAGAAGGCTGCCAAAGGCAGTGATAGCTGGTCACCTTATTCATTTGTCATAATCATCTTGAGTATTTTCCTTTGTCTTTACTTTCCAACAATACACTCATTCTAAATCAGGAGTGTAGTCAATGACCACAGAGATTATGTATTCTTTTATTTTCTTTATTGAAGGCTATGACACAATGTTTAGTGTAAATAACCTTTAGAAATCCATCCTCTAATTGCCCAGTGTATTAGGAGGTCTTTGATGGTTTTGGTTCAAAGAGGGCCTCTAAAAATCCTTTGAGACATAGAAAGGGAAAGGAAGAAAGAGTGTCCAAAATGTTTGATGGGTTATCCTCTGAACAGAGGGTTCCTTGAGGTGAGCTAAGATGTCTAAGCAAGATTTTTTTGTGTGTGTGTGGTACTGGGGATTGAACTCAGGGGCATTCTACCTTCAAGCTACACCCCCAGGCCTATTTTTTATTCTTTATTTTGAAACCGAGTCTCACTAAGTTGCGGAGTGCCTCACTAGGTAGCTGAGGCTGGCCACGAACCCGGATCCTCCGGTCTCAATCTCCCGAATGCTGGGATTACAAGCGTGCGCCACCATGCCCGGCTAAGCAAGATTTTTTACTGCAGACTGTTGGAAAGGATACTAAAGTGCTGTGTGGGTGTTGAAAGTCCTAGGATAGTTTGAAGTCTTTTGTTTATGTTTAGAACTTAATTTGGTATATTTAGAAATAGTATTGCTATTTTTAACTTTTTTCAGACAAAATTTTCTCCTAAATAAAACATTCATCTCCTTTCTCCTAGAATATTGCAGTTATCTTTCAGTTGCCCAGCAACCAACTCTGTGTGCTGCCAAAGTCATCTCTATCCCAATGCTTCTCAAACAATTCAAGAATGACGCTTAAAACTTATTTTTTAAATTTATTATGGGTTGATAAAATAAAAATATGTTACTGCAAAAATAAAATGAGAAAAATAGCACCAGGCCCAGCTCTGATTTCTTTATTATCATTTGAGTCATCAGACATAAAATTTCCCTATCAAATTAGCAGAAATGGCCCTAAATACCTCTTCTTTGTTTCTGTACCTAACTTGTCATGGACTGCTAGCACAACAATTATGAACTGGCCCTGGTCCTTGGTCCTTATACCAGTTTGAGTAGCACTTCACAAAGCAGCCAGAGGGATCATTTACAAATGTAAATTGCATTTTATTATCATTATGCCTATAATCCTTGAATAATTTCCCTGAATGTGGGATACAGTGCAAAATTCTTAACCTGCTTGATAAGACCCTGCCTCCCCTAACACTTTTTTCTTCTTTTTTTTATATGTATGTATGTATGTATGTATATGTGTATGCATATGCATATGTATGTATTTTGGTCTACTTTCCTATTTGAGTTAGCATTCTCACAGCTGTAATCTAAAACAACTGACCAAGACAACTTGAAGGAAAAAAGATTTATTTGCTCCCCATTCTGGAGATTTCAGGGGTTCAGTCCATGTCAGGCCAGTTATATCTGCAGAGCTCAGGGCATAGAAGTGGGAGACAGAGAGAAGAAGAGAGCAAGTGCTCTGTTCTCACCTCAGAATGCTGGAGGCAAAAGAGAGCACAAGTAAGGGGATTCAAAGACATAAGCACAAGGCTACAACCTCTGTGACCCCCCCCCCTTCCAGACACATCCCCCTTCCTAGGTTACCACCTATTAAACCCATTACAATGGATTTACCTACTGATTATATCATAACCATCATGATTTAACCATATCACTTCTGGACATCAATGCATGAGCTCTTTCAGGTGACATTGTGTATGTAAAACCATAAGATCTCCCCTTGACTCACTTTACTTAAGCCACATTGCCTTTCTTTCTATTCCAGGCTGCTCCCAGCTTTGCCCATCTCAAGGGATTCCTATTGGAAGTCTTTTCCCTCCTCTCACCTAGCTAACTCTTGCCCATTTGTCAGCTCTCAACTCACACATCACCATTGCAAGCAGGCCTTCTCTGATGGCCCTATTTAAATTAAGTGTCTACAGTATATATTTTCACACCTTCTTCTCCTAGAAATTTCACAGTTTGGAATTATTTATTTTTAAGTACCTTTTTATAGAAGAGCCACAAATCATAAATATCTAGTGCAATGAATGATCAGAAAGTGAGGTCATCCCTGTAGCCAGTACCTGGATCAAGAAATAGATCATAGCCAGCATCCCAGGAATCTCCTGTTCCTCTTACTATATTTCTGTATTTTCTTCCTCAAAGTTTTGCATATCTTGACCTTTGTTTAAATAGAATTGTAAAATTGGCATTCTTTAGGCTCCAACTCTTTTTTATCATTGTGCTTGTGAAATTCACTCATGTTGTTGCATGCAATTGTATTTTCTGCATTCTATAGCCATGTAGCATTGTAGCATCTCATTGTATGACTGTGCTGCAATTTAATGATCAATTTTAGCAATTTCACTAATGGGATGGCTGATTCTGGGCTGTCACAAAAACAGTGCTCTGAGCATTCTTGTACATGCCTTTCAGTGAACATATGACTGACTTTATGATATATGTTTACACACACACACACACACACACACGCACACCCTAAGACCCTAGGAGTGTATTTTCAGGATCACACAATAGGTATGTTTGACTGTAATAATTACCATGAAACATATTTCTAAAAATGGTTGTAGCAATTTATACTCTTGCCAGCAATGTCTTCAATTTTCAATTATTCTGTGTACTTGCAAAAAGTTGGTATTGTGTGTCTTTTTTTAACTTAAGCCATGTGGTGAATTGCCGTATACAGATGTGTCTGGCATTTCTTTGATGTCTAATGAAGTTAAACAAGCCTTTATATGTTTCTTGGCCATTTCAGTATCCTCCTTTGTGAAGTATAGGCTAAAGTCATGATGAAATCTTACTTTTTTGCTGTAACTTAAATACTTAGAACACTGCCTGGCACACAGTAGGCACTCAATTATTTGATGAATGAATTAGGTATTTATAAGGCTGCAATGATAAGTCAAATGTAGCACTGCTCTTAAAACTCTATGCTTGTCATACATGAGATGTGTAATAAATATGTAGTAAGTGGATGAAAAAAGTTTTCCTAAGTCTATTTAAACGCGTATCTATCACAAAGGAATTATGCTCTTCCTATCTTACCCAGTTTTCTCTAGCAGGGGAAAAAGGGATGGTGTGTTTCTTTTGACATTATCGTGTTTGATCATCTTGACATGCTCAATTTTTAATGTTAGTCTTTTTGTAGGGCCTGTCTTACACTCTCTATCTCCCTTCACAATTCTTTGTTGTACTGTCACAAAGATTAATATGATCCCTAAACAAACACTCTTGGCCTGGAAACCCTGTGATGCAAACCCTTTCAATTCACTGAATGTGTGGGTGTTATTTTTTTCCACAGGCATAATTCTTTCCTATAGATAAGAATGATCAAAGAAGAAAAACTCTTTCTTACCCAATATTTCACTTAGAGGAGATTTCTTCCTATAACACAGAATTTTAAAATATATTTGTCCTCTTAGATGGGTATAATTTTTCTTTGCATCTAAATTAGAACTTAAGTAACATCAGATCCTAATGCTTCACAATTAAGTCACTTAGACCTACCATATTAACCCTAAAATAAAAATAGATTCCCAGGCATAGAGATGATAAGATAGAATCTAAGACCTAAAAGAATTGGAAGGTCCCAACTTGTTATGTAGCAAATAGTTGGAAAAAAAAAACCCACACAATATAAATGATGTATTAAATGGCTATTTATATTTAATCATACTGACAAAGATTATTTAAAAGTCTAATAATAGTTAACATGCATAGATTCTTTATTGTAAGCCAAACATTATGCTAAGATATATATGGATATGTGTGTGTGTGTGTGTATGTGTGTATGTATGTATAAAAACACATTGGTACAATTGAAGGATTCCAGTAAATAAGAGCTTAAGCTTTTATATGGTTCAGTTTTATCAGAATCAACTTCATCACATCCAAAAGAAAAATATGGCTTGGCTAATTTAAAGAAATAGTAACCATGTATTAACATGTAATAGAGATCTGTGGAACTGAATGAAGTTCAAGTTAATTACATTATTAGCCAACCTTA
This sequence comes from Graphiurus murinus, assembly GCA_004027655.1. Classification (NCBI taxonomy): domain Eukaryota; kingdom Metazoa; phylum Chordata; class Mammalia; order Rodentia; family Gliridae; genus Graphiurus; species Graphiurus murinus. The sequence goes on from PVLC010002973.1 coordinate 65,587, forward strand.
TTGCTTAACAAAACTATAAAGGAAATGCAGTGATCTTTACATCTTTTCTTGAAGCATTTAATTTATAAAGACTTTGGTTGCTAAAATATTCCAAAATACTTAGTGGAGCAAGTTACAGATAGTTCATCCTTAGCTCTGGATTTCCTAACTTTTGTCTGTTTTATGCTTTTTACACACTAACCTGGTATTTGCTCTTTCTTCTGTTCTCAGGGTTCAATTGTTAAATCCTGGGGTTCATAATGTTTAACCTGCTAAAACAGGTATCTTTAAATGAAAGCTTTACCATAAGATTTGACTATTGGTTGAAGAGAAAAATTGAAATCCTATTTCAGGAATAATTTGAAGAAAAAAAATTTTACTTTGAGAGTATGGGACCCAAAGTTTACTGTTTCTTATATCTTTTCAAATGAAACTTTTCACAAAAGAAACCTCTTTCCAAATCTAAATGGTTTCTGTCACTTATCACAAAGCAGTTACATGCTTCCTATGTTACCCAATTTTCTCTAGAGGGAGAAAAAGTGATGGTGTGTACTTTTTCTAGATGGACTACACTCTGTCAGTAATGTACACATCATTTTAGGGATTTAGTTTGTAATCTTTGCTGATTATTTAACCAGTAGTGTCTCAGCAACTGGCTTCTTAGAATGATCACAACCTAAAGCATTTGCTCATTTTCACCATATTCAGATCAATTTTTTACATAAAAGTCATTTTGTAATATAAAAAGCTAGGAAGAATATATGGAATTTTTAAAATAAAAGCTTGAACCTGATATGTAGGAAACATGCTTTGTAGTTCTTTCTTCTTAAAAAAAACAAGTGATAGTAAGAGGCATATGGTTTACTTCCTGAGGAAAAGACCATATTAAGGAAAGAATGTGGAAATTGATAATTTGTGGATCTTTCTTCTTTTTGAGAACATTCTTAGAATGAGATAGATTTTTCCAGAATGTTTACATGTACAAAATAATGAATATCAGTCTTTATTTTTCCCCTATGCTCTAGGAGTTTGAGAGCATATAGGTTAACTTGAAAGAGGTTAAGAAGGTGCTAAAAAGTTACAAACATCTGTGTGTGTGTGTGTGTGTGTGTGTTTCCTGTCTTTGCCAGGTCTAAAAGTAGTATGTCAAAACTTTGTCAGATAATTTTTCAATCCTTGGAAAGAACTCCTGGAATTTTGCCTGAGTGGCTATTAATGATTAAGTGGTGGCTTATTCTGAATGGAAATGAGCTTAAAAAACATTATTTTGTTTTGCTGTCTAAAAGCTTATTTGGATACAGATGATGACATCTAAAACTTAGGCATTATTTTCTTTATCAATAAGCACACTCTCAGTTGTAAATTTTCTTTTCTTTTTTTTTTTTTTTTTTTTTTTTTTTTGCAGTACTGAGGATGAAAACCAGGGGCATTCTACCTCTGTGATATACCCCTAGCCCCATTTTTTATTATTTTATTTTTTGAAACAGTCTTTCACTAAGTTGCAGAGGGCCTCACTAAGTAGCTGAGGCCGGCCACGAACCCAGATCCTCTGGTTTCAGCCTCCCAAGTACTGGAATTATAAGCGTGCACCACCATGCCCCGCTCAGTTGTAAATTTTCTAATGAAAGCATTCTTATATTTATTAGGTGGTATTATTATTGATATCTTTTGAAGAATTGGTGTTAAAATGTACTTAGTATGCTTAAAATGCAATAAAAGTATCATTTCACATCTATTACTTATTTTCAGTAATTGATAGAGTTAAAAAAATCAAAATATAAGAAATACTTAAATTATTTTATTTGCATACAGGTGTTGAAAAATAAAACCATTGTGTAAAATATTAGTAAGAATGCTTTTTTATTTTGTGGAAGTATTCTTGGAAATTCTGAAACCCATGTATAAATTTGAAATTACATAGTGCTCAAAACAAAAGCTTTGGTTCTCCATATTTCTTGTGTGGTTCTTGGTATGTCTAGGTAGGTAAGAGTTTTCAGAAAGTTTAAAGTCTCAGAACTGCTGAAACTATTTCTGAGAATCTAAGTCTTTTTAGAACTTTTAGAAAAAGAAAATAAAGTCCAAAAATAAGTTAACTCATTTTCATTCTTAATCACAAAAATCTTGTTCTCTTATTTATAGTTTCTCTCCCTGTATGTCAAGCTGTTACTGAAAAAAACTAGAAAACATTGTTCTCTTCATACATAAGTGATATTGACTCAATGCTAGGAAATACAAACAAATCATAAATTTAAAAAATCTGAAAGTAATATTTCATTCCTTCAGTAAACTTATATAATTAGAAAGGTTAATTTTTACAAATATTTTTCTTGTTTCATTGTCAATGGTTTCAGCTAAGAGAGTTGTAACACCAAATAGTCACCTTATTGAAAGAATTGTCAGTATACCTCTGTTCTTAAGGAGAAAAAAAAAAAAAACACCTGAGGATATTGAAAAATTTCTAGATTCCAGATAAGTATTTCCTTTTCAGAAGCCAACCCAGTCCTAGGATTATCTTTAGAAGATAACTTCAAATTCTATTGTTTTGGTTTGTTTTAGGATTAAAATCTTTTGGAAAATATAAGATAAGTTGTTATCTTTTATGTTTGCTTATTACTTGATTATTTCTTTCTCTGTATGGCACTTATAGAAAGCCTTTTAGATAGGTCTGATTCTTCTAGTCATTCCTACATTGCTGAAAAATAGTTTCTAGGCTGGGAATATAATTCAGTGTTAGAGAACATGCTTAACCTGTACAAGGCCTAGGTTTGTTATTTGGAAACAAGAAGAAAGGAAGGAAGGAAGGAAGGAAGGAAGGAAGGAAGGAAGGAAGGAAGGAAGGAAGGGAGGGAAGGAAATTTTTTCTGAGTTGCTTATGTATTACCATTGTCATAAGAAGTATTAATTATTTAAAGACAGAGAGAGAGAGAGAGAGAGAGAGAGAGAGAGAGAGAGAGAGAGAGAGAGAGAGAGAATCTTAATTAGAAAACTATTATCCTGAAAATGCAACCTTAACAAAATCCAAAGTAGTACAGGAAGAAAGGCACCTGTAGGCACCCTCAGTTGATTTGATAATTGGACTGTTTGGATACCAGGCACAGAAGCCTGTATGTATAAAAAAGCAATTTAATTTGATGGGCTATCTGAAGATCAATATAGGCAAAGTAAAAGCCATTATATTAGCCAAAATCAAAATAAAAACACAGGGTCAGGATTACAGCTTTTAATGAGATCTAAAACATAGCACTAATATAAATTGTTAATTAGCCTGTGGACGTTTTTCTGTTGAGGATTCCATTTTTTTGTTTGTTTGTTTGTTTTTGGTCCTTTTATATGATACCAGTTTCTTTTGTATGACTTCTAAAGTGGGCATATATGCCTTAAGTCTAATTTCATAAACTCCATTTGCATTTTTTCTATTTTCTTACATGTTACTATATCCTAGAACTGAGGGAACCTTTAGTTGAACCCTGCTCCAGTCAGCCTAATGGTGAGAGATACCCAAGCTGATGTTCACTTAGTCTTGCCTTAAATCAGTACATGTTCCAAAACCTTGTGGACCATGGTTTGATTATATAAGTATTGCAGAAGCAACACCTCCCTGATAGATATTTAAGCATTTGTTTTACCCAGCCTCAAATACTGCTATGTATATGGACATATTACAATATTGATGCATTATTTTTTTTTACTTGTTTTTGATAGTTTTGCTTGTTTTGTTTGTGAACTAGCAATTACACAGGGTTCTTGTTCAGAGAGGCTGATTTTGTTCCCACTATCATATGTTTTATGTCATCCTGGATAAAGTCCCTATGTCCTTTAAATAAGAGTGGGCAGCTGTATGTTTTAGTATATAGTGATTATACGTATCAGTGGCATTCAGAGTGATATTTCCACGTATACCTGTAGTGCGCATCGATGATAAAGAACTACCCTTCTTCCACCCCCACTTTCCAGGCATCTTTCCCAGGCCTCAGTCATCACTATTCCACTTTCCTATTGACTTTATTATTAGCTTCTATATATGAGAGAGAACATGTGACACTTGTCTTTCTATGTCTGGCTTATATTTCTTAATATGATGTCCTCCAGTTCTACCCATCCATATTTCTGCAAATGACGGAAGCTCATACTTCTTTCTACCTGAATAATAATATATTGGAAAAAATATATAGTCAACATTTTTTATCCATTCACATGTTCATGGGTACCTAGGCTAAGTGCTTGTGAATAGTGCCTCTATAAATATTGACATATGCATGCATCTCATTTGTATTCTGATTTCATTTCCTTTGGCTATATAGCCAGACATGGGATTATGTAGTATTTCTATATTTAGTTTTTTAGGAAACTTATATACTGTTCTCCTTAGTGCTGCAGTAATCTACATTTCTACCAACAGTGTTAAAAGAGTTAATTTTTCCCATGTCCTTGCTAGCATTATATTTTTATTTTATTTTTTCATAGGAGCTCTTCTAACTGGGTAAGATGGTATCTCATTATAGTTGTTTTGATTTGAACTTTCCTAATGATTAATGATATTGAACACTTTTTATATAGTTATTGCCAATTCGCATTTTTTCTTTTGCAAAATATTTATTCAGATTGTTTGTTAATTTTTAATTGGGTCACTTATTTTTTATAATGTTTGAATACTTTGCTTATTTTAGATATTAACTTCTGCCAGATAAATAGCTGGCAAATATTTCCTCCTATTCTGTGGGTTATCTCTTCACTTTGTTGATTAATTCCTTTGCTGTGTAGAAGCTTTGTAAGTTGCTGTGATTCCATTGATCAATTTTGCTTTTGTTGTCTGTGCTTTTGGGGTCCTATGCATAAAATCATTGCCTGAACCAATATTTTGAAATGCTTTCTCTATCTTTCTAGTTTCAGAGTTTAATTAAGGTCTTTGATCCATTTTTAGTTGATTTTTGTTCAGGGTGAGAGATGGGGTCAAATTATAGTCTCCTGCATATGAATATACAGTTTTCTTAGGACTATTTGTTAAAGAACAGCTTCACTCATATTTTTATGTTCTTTATATAAGCATTATTGTCTGGAATTAAGGAAATAATTACTGTAATGGTATAGTTATTCTTTAAATTTCCATTTAATACATTCATTTTCTTATTGATTCAAAAGATATTTAACTTGCTTTTCTTGTGAGCCAGCTACTCTGTTAAGCAGTAGTTCCACCGCACCTAAAGAACCTTAATTACAGTAAAATACTAGAGACAGAAGTTGCTATGGTTTGGATATAGTTTGAGTGTGTTCCCCAAAGGCTCATGTGTTGGAACCTTGGTCCCCAGTATGGCAATGTGGGGAATGATGGGACCTTATCTAACTGATGGGGCCTGGAAGGAGGTCCTTCAGTCACTGTGGGAGCTTCCCTTTGAAGTTGTTATGGTTTAGATTTTAAAAGTCTTCCAAAGTTCACCTGTTAAGAAATGCAGCCAGGTTTAGAGGCAGGGCATGGCTGGAGGTGAGTTCCTGGGGGCATAGCCTTAGGAACTGTATATGTCCTTCACCTTCTACCCCCTCTCTGTTTCCTGGTCACCATGAGCTGAGCAAGGTTTTTCCCTCCTCTTCTATGCTCTGAGGCCCAGAAGTCCAGTTCCATCCTGAGAGTTGGCTGATTATGGACTGATGTCTGAAACCTCTAAAATCATAAGATTCACATAAATGTTTCTTCCTCTCAGTTGTGCTTGTCAGATATTTTGGTTATAGTGATGGAAAAGTTGATTGAAACATAAGGGATGAAGGTAACTCTTGTGGGACCTCTGAGCTCTTATGAAAACAAATTGTTATAAGAGTGAGTCTGTCCCCTGACCTGCTCTCTGACTTCCTGTTTTGAGATGTCATCTTTTTCTACCATTCTAACTCCCTGATATTGGGACACCATCTGCTGTTACATCTTCACTAAAGACAAATCACTGAGGCTTCCTAATCTTGAATTTTGAACTACAAAGACTATGAAGTTCTTATCCTTATAAAGTTAGTCTGCCTCAGGTATTTCACCACAGTAATGCAGGGCAAATACAGAATTTAAGCAGTAAGTTACAAATTGTGGCATATATTTGAAAGAAAAGTTTTAGCCATTATTTGAAATAATGAGGGTGAAATGAGGTGGTTTTTATCTGGGGCATCAAGGAAGTCTTGTTTGAAGAAGATATGTATAGCATAACTTGAAACACAAATAGGTGTTTCCTAGCAAGGACTTGTGAGCAGATTTTTTTTTAAACAGATTAATATTATGAAAGCTCTTAAGTAGGAAAAATTCAGAATACTACAAGAATATAAAAAACAGCAGGGTAGACGAATAGTGCTCATTGAGCATTGGAGATTTCACAGATACATGTAGATTGCCCTAGGTAGCATGGTAGATTTGAAAAAAATGAATAGTAGCATCCCTACTCATTCACAAAAAATGCCTCAGTTTGATGTTAAATCATATGGTTTCCAAATTTTATTTAAAATAATTTAGCTGCATGGTATGGAGCATGCCTGTAATCCAAGTAATTGGGAAGCTGAGAAAAGAGGATCACATGTTCTAGGCTAGCCAACTTAGTGAGACACTGCCTCAAAATAAAATATAAAAAGGGCTGAGGGTAGAACTCTGTGGTGGAGATTCAATCCCCAGTACTACAAGAATATATACATACACATGTACATATATACATACATGAAAAAATAAATAAGTTTGTTAACTAGAATTACTTAGTATTATTGAGACCACAGTTCTGGGACACCTACCCCTCCAAAAAAATTTAAAGTAATGTAACAAGATAGGTCATTGATAGGACCTTCAAGGGCAATATGAATGTTCAAATCCTTAAACAATAATAGTATTTTACAGTGCAAGAATACCATATGAATTACAAAATGCTTTCATGTAAACCCCCTAATTAAATCCTTACAAAGCCCCGAGATTTAGGAAAGAAGAGATGTTAAATTCAGTGAAAGATATGAAGGCTCAGAGAGTTTATGAGACTTGTTCAAAATCAAAGCTATTTTATGAAGGCAAGTTGAAGTCTTACAGCTTTGTATTAGCCTACTCTGGGAGAAGAATAGAAAAAAAAAGATATTAGATCAAAAGGAAGAATGATAACCTCAAATAGTTTTTACTAAAAGTGAAAAGTTTGCAAGTTTTACTTCAAGTGGACATAGTAAATGCCTGTAAAAACTTTCCTAAAATATATTATTGTCATGACAACCAATCAAACTATAAAAACCATGAATTATCAATGGAAACACAGATAAAACTGAAGAGTGAAAATAAGACTATTTTTTGCTTCTTATGAACTTTCTGTAACATGCGACAGTTAAGTGGCACTCAAGAATATCAGACATTATATCAACCCTTTGCACCCTCAAGGGGACTATTCTACTAATTATTGTGAGTTAAGACTGTCATGAGTGGTTCTGAAATGTTAGCATACAGAAGGGCAATTTGAGATACTTATGACACAGATGTAGGGCTTCTCAAGATTGTTAAATAAAAAATGATAAAAGATCTGAGTAGATTATTTTAGTAGGTCTGGGAGTTGTGCTCTAAAATTTGCATTTTTAACAAGTACCTCAAAGAACTAACCATCTGTAATTTCCATCTTACAATTTTAGAAACTCTTTCCTACATGCCCTTAGTTAATATAATCTTAGATTGAAACTGCCCAATAAACAATCTCCATTTTCCTAAGAGATTTCTTGATGTCAAGAAATCCTTGTCTTAAAGAAGTATATTCCTAATGGTGGAAATTCAAGCCAGGTAATAAGTAAGAAGAAGAACATTTTGGCCAAGGAAACAAGTTTATCATTCACCACATCAATCTTTTTTCTGTATCAATTGAGATCTATAGTCTCAATTATACTAGTTAACAAATCCAATTATACTAAATAAAAGTTAAATCCTGCTATCAATCACTAAGATGCATTTCCATGGGCCAAATTCATATTAATGGAGTACAACTTCTAATTATTAAGCATCTAATACATACAAAGCATTGTTCTAGACATTATGGGCGTAATAATGAGTAATTAAAATGTTCTTCATGCTATTGTAGAGCATTTAACAAAAAGGAAATAAGAAATGAAGCTGAGTATGGTGGTGTATACCTGTAATCCCAGTACTAGGGAGGCTGAGATAGGAGGATCACAGGTTCCAGGTCAGCCTCAGGAATTTAGCAAGACCCTGTTTCAAATTAAAAATATATAAATAAATAAAAAGGGCTGGGGGTATTACTCAGAGGCAGGCTATTACATAATCAGTGCCATTAATAAAAATAGAAAGTGCTGTATGTGGGTGTTATTTAAAGGAAGGAAAAATATTCACTTTAAGGTAATCACAATAGATTCCCAATGGATCTTGAAAGAAGGGTAGAATTTCAGAAGCTTGTTTCAGAAACAGTTTTGCTTGAATACAAAGCAGAAATAACTTCTTAAATGTATTGCAAAATTTTGTAGTTTGAAACCAGAAAAATGTTGAATATATATTTTTGTCTGTATCTGAAAGCTTATATATTAAGAACATTGTATTTATGTCCTAACTTCCATTGGTGTGTTCTATTGTGGGCAAGAATTGAGTGAATTATTCTTGGCCTGTCTATTCAATCTGCTCTGTTTATAATTCATCTCAGCACACAGAACCAGATACTTTTCATCATTTCTTCTCCTTCAGAAACATGGAATCATCAAGCATTGAATTTTGAAGAAAAATCAGAGTCAGCCTATGTCTAAATTAATGCCCTTGTATTCTGTTAAAGGAGATGCCTGCTTTAGTAATATTCAAAATAAATGCCTTACATATTCGAAGTTTCTTAATAAAAAAAGAAATCCAACTGGGCTTGGTGGCATACCTATAATCTCAGTACTTGGGAGACTGAGACTGGGGGATCTCAGGTTTGAAGTCAGCCTCAGCAACTTAAAGAGGCCCTCAGAAACTTGGTGAGACCTGTTTCAAAATAAAAAATAAAAATAGGGCTGGGGATATAGCTCCCCTGGTTTCAATCTCCAGTAACACACACACACACACACACACACACACACACACAGATTCCTCCCATGAAGGAATCAGCTCCCCAATATCACATCCTTCTTAAAACAGACTGATTTCAGCTCTTCTCCATTTTATGAGAGATCCTTTCATGGTTCTCTATTATTTATTGAAACAAAACCAGTAGGTTTAAAGCTAGTGTAAGCAGCATCCTGAAGTAGGGTTGATGCTCCAAATCATAGCAACTCAACTCACCATTTTGTCTTTGTTTGAAACTCCAGTCTAAGACGTCATAAAACCTGGAAGGAACAGCTGGTTTCTGGTTGTAATCTATGCAGTCACAAAGGGTCCTGAGCCCACAAGGGTCCTGAGCTTTTGATGTTCTATTGTTACATCTTGAAATTCCTGATCATTTTGAACAAGGAGCCCCTCATTTTCATATTGTGCTGGACCTCTTATTACAAAGTAGTCCTGTTCTACGGCTTTAATTTTTACTGTGGAGACATCTCAAAGGAGGACAAAAGCACAAACCAAGTGCTATCATTTTTTTTAAACAGGAGAAAAATAGACTTTTGGAGACCCAGTGAGATGAGAATGCCAGTTTTTTTTTTCTAGTATATTTTTATTCAAGGAAAAAAAGTTTACATGAAGCATTTCTTTTTTTTTTTTTTTTGGTCAATCAGTTAAGCAAATACTTCTGAAAACTATTAACTGAGTTAAATAGGTCCCATTTTATCATCTCTGCCCCAGCCTCCTTATTTTCTTTGCTTGTGTTTCCTTTTAAGAAAGAATGCAGACACCATCCATCCAGGCAGTTTACTGTGGATTGCCAATAAGAGAGTTAATGCTGTGCGCTGACATTGTGTCATAGAGTGTGTAGCTCCTCTCCATGCCCCCAAGACCTTTCTAAGGCTCAGCCACAACTTTAGTGAAGAAATAACGAGAGATACCACATCAATAATACAAAATTTCCCCAGAGCTCCACCTTCCAAACCAAGATGGAAAAGGACTTGGAATAACCAATCAGGTAGCGAAGGGTGGAAAATCGAATCATTCCCTAAAATAAAATGTTCTAAGGAAGCAATTTTTAAGGAGGAATCTACCATTTCTTTCCAAAGTTAGGTTTGCTTCCCTGGTATAATATATCTTTGGAAGATTAAGCCAATTTTAGAAAAATAACAATCTTTTTGGTTGTTGCTAAAGTACTAGAGACTTTGAACCCAGGCCTCATACATACTAGGCAAGCACTCAACTACTGAGCTGTATCCCTGGCCCCCTTTCTACTTTATTTTGAGGTAGGATCTTGCTAACTTTCCTAGGCTGGCCTTGAACTTGTGATCCTTCTGCCTCAGCCTAATGAGTAGCTGGGATTACAAGTGTGAACCACCAAGCCCAGCCAAAACAATAATCTTTGTCTTGTTTGAATTGTAGTGATAATTAAAATTGAAGCCTGTTTTTCTGTTGTATGTTGTATGAATCTGTTCCCCTCTACTAGCTCATTGCTTCATTTGATTTGCTGTGCAACTGACACCTTGCCCCTTAGACAGGGAAGAGCAAGGTGAAGAAGATGGGGCAGCCAGATGTGATGGTACACACTTGTAATCTCAGTACTTAGGAGACTGAGACAACTTGCAGGTTTGAGGCCAGTCTCAGCAATTTAGTGAAGTCCTCAGCAACTTAATGAGGCCACAACTTACAAAATAAATAAGATTGAGTGGAGAGTGTAGCTCAGAGGTAGGAGCCTTTAGGTTCAATCCCCAATTCCAAAGAGAAGATGAAGGAGGAGGAGGTGGCGAAGGAGAAGGAGGAGAGGCATATAAGTGAGGTTCTAAGAGAACTGAATAAAGAATCAGGTCAAAGGCTGAGGAATGAGCACTGTATTTCAAAGAAGCCTTGATCACTGATTTTAAAAGTTTTAA
>PVLC010002973.1:85583-105244 GCA_004027655.1 Graphiurus murinus
GTCTGAGGATCCTCCATACTGTCTTCCACAGTGGTTGCACAAGTTTGCAATCCCACCAACAATGTACTAGGGTTCCCACTTCTCCACACCCTCGCCAGCAGGTGTTGTTGTTCGTGTTTTTTATGATTGCCATTCTGACTGGAGTTAGGTGAAATCTTAGGGTAGTTTTGATTTGCATCTCCCTGATTGCCAGTGATGTAATTACACAATCATATCAAGGTCACTCACCAAAGTGAACCTGAGGGGGAGGGAAGGGGAGGGGATTGGGGTGGGAATTGGGGAAAGGGTCAAATGACAACTCTGTGCAAATATGTTGTTAACAATCCGTACGCAACAAAGATGTATGCTATATTGCACGAATTACTACAATAAAAAAATTAAAAAAAAAAAAAAAAAAAGGTATGGTAATTTATTATATATTAAATTGACAGAGTTGGTGATTTCTTTCCCCAAGTTTCTGTTAAGTAGCTATTGACAGATGATTTGTGATCTGATTGTTATTGCTGTGTCAAGGATTCCCTACAACTCAACAGTAATCGATTTTCAAAACCATTCCTATCTGTCGTGGAGTCTGAAAATCACATACCTGATATTTTTGGACGTAATGGACATTCCACTGAGGGAGCACCATGTCAGTACAACTTACCATGAAAACCCCTCTGCTTTCAGTTGGCCAGGTAGAGAAAATATGCTCTTTCACTTCTGGGGAAAAGACTCTGCATCTGATGTATAAGTAGGAAGTTTTCTGCCACCTATTATTAGAGGATATTTATACAACTATGATTGTCAATTGCAGATCTTTAACCCCACAGGACTTCCCAGCCTCTCTCCTTATCAATGGATTGTGTCCAGGTAGTAGAATTATTGTGAATATTAATTATCCTAAAGAATGCATAATTAGGAAGGCATTTTGTTAAAATACAAAATCACAATCATCCATTGCATACCAAAGGACATGTTTGTGATTGTCTGGGTTACTTCTTTACTGAATTAGCTTTCCTTCTTTGGCATGTAGCTGAAAGAATCTATCACTACTAATGAGTTATAAATGTAGGCTATTATGAATAAGGATAGCATGTTATAATAGTAGAATGGGATAAAACACAACCTATTCTGCCATCCTTGGAAATAGTAGATTCCAAGTAAAGTGGAATTCCATCTGTATCATTGGTCTTGAAAACTCATCTTTTTTGAAGTTTTTATTTTCTAAAAAAATTGCTTGTTTTAGATGTTTTCAGAGCAGTAACTTTTTGTTTTTCATTTCCAACCTCTGTACCTAGTTTTATTTGTAATAATCACACACATGAGAGTTCTTTTATTATATTAACACACAGCTAATTTTTGTTTTTAGCTTCTTTAGCTTTAGGAGACAGGAAAAGCTGTATTTCAGCCACATTCAAAAATAACAATGCACTCCCTGTTTTTTCTCTGAGATGTGTAGTTCTGCCTAGACAGGATTAATTTAAAGTAATTCTTGCCACCTTTCTCATGATTTAATGGAGTGTGTTAGGTGTGCAAGTGAGTTTGTGTGTGTTCAAAAGAGAAATATGGAGGAGATGTAGAACTATAATCCATTCATAAGCTCACATTGCCTCTATTAGTAGCACATTCATCTTAAATGAAAAACACTGATCAGGGCAGAACAGATACAGGAAGTTAGGAGCTGATTTGAACCTGATATACCCTGAACAATAAGATTGCTCTATTATCATTAATGGGGTTTTTAAATTTCTCAATTGCTTTCTTCAGGTTTTATTATGGAAAATATATGGATGCTTACAATACCTTTGTGTCATCAGCATTAGAAGTTCATTTGTTGGCATTTCCATTCTGAGCAACACCATTTATTGCATAAAGGATTGGACCCACTCTCTCCTGTCATATAGAATAGCAAAAGCCTTTATGATAAGATAGCTAACTGGCTAATCTATTTAATTTGACTTCCCTGTTATCAGAACTGTGACAGCATACAAATATATTTCCCTGGAGGTCTGATTATCCTAGAGAATGGTGTCTTTTGATTATGTACGGCAAAGCATGAGATAGTTTCTTAACTATAAGTGTACTTAGTCACCTTTGCTGTTTCAAAACTGGATTAATTTATTTTTTTATTTTATTTTGAGGCTGGAAAAGCCAGAAACCATGATTACATGGACCCCATCCACTTCCTATACAACATGACAGTGAACAAGTCTCACACTTTCTGAGCTGTGATTTCTGTTTGCCAGTTGCAGTTAGTGGACTAGATCTTGAATTACAGTTCAAGCTAGGAACAAAGATTTCTGTTGCATGAATGCAAACTTAAATGTCTTTGTGCTAAAGTTACCATGGAAAAAGCAGGATAAGTATGCAGAAACTTTTCTAAAATCCCTTGGAACTGAAGTTAAAAAGTTTAGTTTAAGTTTAAAAATTAGTGAAATTACCAGATTAAGTTTAAAAATTAGTGAAATTACCAGATTTTTTTAACAATTATAATTAATGATCACTTACTGTTTTAATAAGTGAATTATCTGAGGATTGTTTATATTATTCTTTCTTAATATAAACATTTTGATTGTTTCTTAGGAAGTATAGAGGTATGCTATGGAATGCTCTCTATAGTAAAAAACCCACTTAGATTACAAAGCCATTAGAGAACTACATACTAGGAAGCATATGTTCACATATAAATTGCTAGATTTCAATGAAGTTCTGTCTTCATATACTTTTTCTGAATATTTATTTTCATAATAAAAGAGGGATAAGTTGATATCCACCATGCCTCACCAGCTTCTCAGGGTAAGATAATAAAGAGCGAGTGCAAGAATTTATTTCGTTTTGGAGTACATACTATGATCATGTGTTGTAGATATAACCCCCTTGTGACATTTTTTAAAACTCATTGAATTTCTTGGGTACTCCCAATGCTGTAGGGATAGAAAGGAGAATGTATGTAACTCTATTGACTATGAATATATTTATTTTCAAGTTAGGAGGTGGAGGGGGAGCATGCATTATTATGCTTTCCTTGATACATTGTGCTTTTGAATGAACAATGTGAAAAAGACTCTGCTGTTTTCCCAGAAGTCTTCCCTGGACATTTAAATGGTCTTTATCAGCTGTGTTCTGCAGGTCTAGAATTTGACAGCACTATGTAAAATTAAAATTTACTCAGTGTCCAGATGAAGGTCCTCTTGTCCCTACATATTGGCACCTTTTCCAAATCTAGTAGAGGACATCTCTCTGACCGCACCCCATGAAAGAATAGCATTGACCCTTTGAAGAATACCTATTGATAATGTATGGAGCACCTTTGGAAGGCATTTGCTTATAATTTATCATGCTTTTTTTTTTTCCCTTTGAACCCCTCAAAGGACAGTTTCTACTACTATCACTGTATTTTCCAAAATCATCTTGGCAAATAATGTGACCTGTAATTTTCCTTACTTTAATAAATACATAGAGTAACTTCTTTCAATGTATATACAGTTGGATTTCCCATGCAAATTTTGAATATGAACAACCAGGATTGAGACAGAAACTCAAACTTTTGCTCAGGAAAGTTATCTTAGAAAAACTCAAATACACTTTTCAGGGAGCTTCAAAATAGAGAATTTCAGGTCATGGGCATAGGGCATGGGTAGATTACATTTCAAAAAGGGACTTTCATAATCATGGTGTGGAATAAATCTTGTGGAAAATATTAGATTTCCATTGCATCCGATCCTCTTCAACAGGAAGACAATCTGTAGTGGTTTCTGGATTTCTGGGATGAGAGTTTGTGCTCATGTCCGAGCACATAGGAAGCTGTTGAGCTCAGTGCGTTCTTCTTTTCTGAGTTGCTCTTTAGTGGTTATATAAATGTGTCCTTTAAAAGTTTATTGGATCAGAGCTGTTTCTAGCTCATTGAATCCCTGAAATTGGAGATGGTTACTTAACCCTATGACAAATGGAGACAGCCTGTCTCAGCCATCAAAGATGAAATCTGAATGAGCACAAATGAGTAAATATGAAACTAATTGAAGTGGACTGACCAAGAGTTGGGGAAGGACACATTCCTGGCACTCCTCAGGCTTTGAAGCCAGCCATCAGTCTGTGTAAATGACCCCACTAACCTACACTGGAAGGGGTTAGAAGGTTACCTAAACACACAGTCCTTTATAAACCTATTAGAAACACCTTTCAGAGGATTAGTATTCCTAAACATGCCCTGCCTTTCTTATCAACTGTCATGTAAGAATTAAAACATACTGGTTTTAACATGAGTACTATAATTTTGTGTTGCTCATTTATACATTTTGGCATGACAATAGCTTAATGTCTCAAGTCCAATCATCCTTTTCAATTTATTTATTAATGTGCTGTTTTTTCCTTTTACAACAATAAACCTCCAGAAAAAAATTAAAATGGCCTAATAGTGAAATAAAATTGAAAATGATGTATGTGTTAAGTCTTGCTTTTAATAGCATTTCATAAATATATAACAAACCAACAAAGAACAGAATGATGTTCGCCAGGGCCACACATTCAAAAACCCTCTAGAAGGCATAAGTAGATTCCACACATGAATAAATCAAGGAGTGAGCTCATAAGCACATACTGTGCATCTGCATGGTTCAGATGGAGAGAAACTAGATGCACATGTGCCTTGTTAAGCAGGTGGTCTCAGAAATCCTAGACCTTGTTATAAATCCTAGACATTATTTTTTTGAGGAAGATAGAAATTTAAATTTGTATGTAAAATATCTCAATTCTTAAATGTTCATGCAAACAATATTTTTAAAAACCCTCTATGGGCCAAGCTGGGCATGGTGGTTCATGCCTATAATCCCAGTATTTAGGAGCCTGAGACAGGAGAATCACAGGTTTTAGACCAGCCTTATCAACTTAGTGAGACCCTCAGCAACTTAGCAAGCCCCTATTTCAAAACAAAATTAAATAAAGGGCTGGGGATGTAGTTCAAAAGTTAAAATGCGCTTGTATTCAATCCCCAATACCAAAAAACAAAAAACAAACAAAACCCTCTGTGGTCCAAACTATATACATATGTTCTCTTAGGAGCCATTTAGCACATGGGCAACCAGTTCACGACCTCTGAGGAAATGCATAAATATGCACTTGAAGGTTTGTGTATCATGGGTACTCCAAAAATTCTTACATAACCAAGTCAAATATAACCAGGCATTAGAATAATTATAGAATTTCATTTCACATGCATAACACTCATGCTTTTTTTTCATTATTGAACATTGGAAAATGAAATTAAAGTGAAAACATACTATGTTATGTAAGTGTATCACAATAAAAAGAAAAAAGTAATGATCTCCTGTGTGCTTTCAGAGTACAAAAGCAGGAAACAGATTCTTTCTAGGGAATCAAAGACCAGAGAAAGCATCCCAGGGAAAGTGGTATTTCAGATGTATATGAGAGAGTGAAGCAGTGCAGAATCAGTGGGTGGGTTGTATCACTGTTTTGGGAGGAAGCCATGGCAAATAGTCAGGCACAGCTGGTGCACAGAGGAGCCATATGCAGTGGAAGTAGGACGCTAACTTGGGACAAGATTGCAGAGAACCGTGGGTGTCATATTGAAGAGGTTAGAGCTTTATTCTCTAGAATGAGAAGATAATGCTAGTGAAGGCAGAGATTAAAAGCAGAAATATCACTTAGGAGGTTATTTCAGTAGTCTAGCTAACAGGTAGGGACTTAACTGAGGTGGGATGGTGGGACCTTAATGAGGCAATAAATTTGTACATCATTTGGGCACCCAAGGATTGTGTTTTCTTTCTTACCAATCCTGCAATTGAATGAAGTAATTGGACCTAGATATACATTTTCTTCCCATTCTGTCAGCTCAGCATTCTCTCTGAGTTTCAGCATAGGTAATGGAATAAGGAACAAGTGATAAAATAGTGAGCATTATGGTGTTCCTACAGAACCAAGAAGAGTCTATTTTTAGCCTCTGGTTCTATTTTATTTTATAAATGAGATTTATTGAGGAGGGATGGATAGGAAAAAATAGGCTAGCTTTTTAAAATTGTATTATGCTTTAAAGGTAGAGGTCAGAAAACATTTCAAATACTCCCACTGGTAACTTTTAAAATAAGTGATATCATAGCTTACAAAAACAAAGACTAGAAGGATTAGATTTGAAATCATTGAAAAAAATATGACAGTAAAAGCACGATTAGTTTATATCAATTGCTAATCATCATACTGTTTGGGGTATGTTGCTCCTGTATAGTTTGTTCTTCAAAAAAATTGAAATCATTATGGTATTCTGACTTTAATCTTTTTGGAGATATTTCAAGTCAACACTCCAGAGATACAGTCTAGCATACACTCCAGAGATAGTTGGTAAATAAAATAATTATTCATAGTACTTTAAAAAGAAATCAATTTTCTGTTTTTCTTAATGAAACAAACATAAAACATTTGGTGAAGTTGAGATCACTAAATAGATCATTATATATCCATATTTAGAACAAATATCCTTATAGACCATCTTCTCATTTGGGCCTATTTGTTGCTATATATGTTCAAATGTCTCATCTAAAATTTTTCATAATTTTACTACTATTACCAGTATGTGTTATTTTGTACTATGTTTTAATTTTAATGCTTCAGAACACTTATCTGTCCCCACTGGGTTTTCTTGATTTTGAAGTACTGTATTAACATAGGGAAATTAGATGCTTTATTATATTCAATTCTTGCACCAAAAATTGATTGAGCAAGCCGGGCGTGGTGGCGCACGCTTGTAATCCCAGCATTCGGGAGGCTGAGACCGGAGGATCCGGGTTCGCGGCCAGCCTCAGCTACCTAGTGAGGCACTCCACAACTTAGTGAGACCCGGTTTCAAAATAAAGAATAAAAAATAGGGCTGGGGGTGTAACTCGGAGGTAGAATGCCCCTGAGTTCAATCCCCAGTACCGAAAAAAAAAAAAAAAATTGATTGAGCATATACTAGGTAAAAGGTACCACATATTATAGGGGTTAGAAAAGTAACAAAAGAAATATCAAATGAGTAATATCAGTAATTTGGAATTTTTATGAAGCTTTGGAAAGTAAACTTAGCCTTGCTTATAATGATCCTTTCTGCTGATTCAGTGGGTAGCAAAGAGTCCAGGAGTACTCATAAAGAGTTACATAATTTTTGAAGAAAATTAAAAAAAAATTAAGAGATAAATGTTAAAATAAAAAACCATAAAAAGCATTGAGCCTAAAAGTTTTCAGAGGAAGAGGCATATGATAGTGTTTAAACCTGGTATATCCATGTGGAAATCAGTTTTCCCCTACCAAAGAATTCTAAGATGTACATTTGAGATGAAGCATATCATGCTCGCTTGAGAGAGATGGACTCATTGAAGCTGGCAGCACTTCATATTGTTGAAAATATGGCAAATATATTATTCACTTCATATTCTATTTTCAGTCTGCTCATTGCTTTGAAAAATTGTCCTTAAAAGTATTGCTATCATAATTAATTTAAAATAAACTGTAAGCAACTGACAAATTTCCCCTTAATGGTTGTCCCCACTTTTTTGTTTTGTTTTTGGGGAACCATCATTTCTAAATATTTGCTTCTTATTTCTTGCATCAATAACATAATGGGGATACAACTTTCATATGTGCTTTCAAGGACCACACAAAGCCCCAACTCAGAACATAATGGCACACTTACTATAGTCTCTCAGCATCCTATTAAAAAAGAAAAAGCTAGAATTTAAATCTTGTAGATGTGTCAACTGGAGGTGACTCAAGTGCCACCTAATTCTCACTGTGGCTGTAACTGCTTTATATTGCCA
The DNA here is from genome assembly GCA_004027655.1 of Graphiurus murinus. Taxonomy (NCBI): domain Eukaryota; kingdom Metazoa; phylum Chordata; class Mammalia; order Rodentia; family Gliridae; genus Graphiurus; species Graphiurus murinus. Next base: position 93,368 of record PVLC010002973.1, read on the forward strand.
GGTGGATGTGATTATGATAGAGACAAAACATCAACAAGATGGTTCAAATTGCATGCCAGATTGTCTTGGTCCAGCTGGGCTGCCACCACTAATGCCATAAACTGGGTAGCTTATATACAACAGAACTGTCTTTCTCCCACTTCTGGAGGCTGAGACATTCCAGATGAAGGGACTGACAGATTTGGTGTCAGTTGAGGGCTTGCTTCCTCGTAGACAGAGCCTTCTTGATGAGTTGGCTCACTTGGCTGGCTCTCTGAGGCCTCTTTTACACTGCACAATCCCACTCATGAGGACTCAGCCCTCATGGCCTAATCACCTTCCAAAGGCTCCACCTACTGTTTTGTTTTTTGTTTGTTTGTTTGTTTTGGTACAGGCAATTGAACCTAGGGGCATTTTACGTCCAAGCTGCATCCCCAGCCCTTTTTAGGTTGTATTCTGAAACAGGGTCTTGCTAAGTTTTTGAGAATCTCTCTAGATTGCTGAGTGTCTAGCTACATTGCTGAGGCTGTCCTTGGATTTGTGATCCTCCCATTTCAGCCTCCCAAATCCTGAGAATACAGGCATGTGCCACTTCACTTGGCTGAAAGACCCCACCTCTTGATACCATAATTTTAGAGATTGGTATCTTAACATGAATTTGGGAGCATGAAAACATTCAGACAGTTGGCATCAATTAATTGTCTCCTGATCAACTAATTCTGTATAGATTATGGATTATGCAGTTTGAAAGTGTATGAAATTCTCTATGCATGCCCTACTCCCTACTCTTCCTATAGTTGTTTTAACTATTTACTTGGTTAGATCATACCTAGGGATTAAGTTCTACAACTGTGATATAGTTTGCTTGGTTGTTGATTTTGTTGTGCATCTAGATTTGGGATTTGTTTAAAGGGCTTAAACAGATCACCCCAAAATATATTAAAGTAAAACTGTCTTAAAATTCAAGTTTTAATGGGAAGAATTTTGGGCTTTTGCTACTAGATTGGCTTGAATTGACCCTTGGTTTTACTACATACTAACCCAGCAGGTATGAGTAAATTATTTATATTCTCTGGATCTCAATTTTCTCACCTCTAAAATGGGGATAATAATTGCCACACAATTTTATTGTAAGGCTTAAATTACACAATAAATAAGCCAGTTGTGGGGGCACATGCCTGTAATCCCAGTACTTCGGAGACTGAGACAGGAGGATCACAGGATCCAGGCCAGCCTCAGCACCTTAGCAAAACCCTCAGAAACTTAGACCCTGTTTCCAAATAAAAACTAAAATATGGCTGGATATGTAACTTGAAGTAGAATGCTCCTTAGGTTCAAACCCCATCCCCCCCTCCAAAAAAATTAACAAAACATATAGTAAGTAATAAAGTGCTTAGCATAGTTCAGAACATAAATAGGAGTTCCAGGATTTTCTTTCTACTTTCTTTTATCAACTATTGATAGTATCACACCTTGTGCTTTAAAAGATAGAGTTCCTCAGGAGTGGGTTTAGCCGGTGCCTGGTGTTTCTTGCAAGTCATCCAGATGGTTCAAATCAGAATCTTGGAGTCAGGGAACAACATACCCTAGTTGGTATCTTAGAGTACATATTTCTGGATACACATGTACCCTCCTTGGCATATATAGGTATCTACGTGTCTGTCCATGGCAATGGAAATGAAAAATTATCTAATCTTAATAACTCTGAATAATTCAGTGCAACAATTTCAATAACAAAAGTACTTCATGTTGGTTCTGAGTAGTTTTCCAGCTACTCTGTCAAATGTCTATATAGAAAATTATGTGGGTTGTTGTGAAGTTAGTGAAGTATTCTTAAATATTAGTAAATATTTAATATTTACCATCTCCACATTGTTCTGATTTATTGAGACTTGCTCTGTAAATGTCCAAATCATTAGATGTTCCTGTTGCCTGTTTGTTTTAGTTATCACATTTGACATTCCTTTCCCTTTTCTGGAAAGTTCCCTTTAGTTTTGTCAAATAAATCAACTGTTTAGGAAAATGAGCTAGAAACTATATATTCATACACATGACACATTATTTTCAGTGAGATTCAAGGAACATATTATATTCCATATTACATCTCATTTTCAGTGGGCTTCTAAGAATCTTAAAGAAGGTTATTATCTGTTAGTGTATTTGCTGAATCACTAATATCCTCTGTATTTTTTACTCCTTTTTTTTCTTGGTTTTATCCAAAATGCCAGGTAAAACTCTGCAGAAAAACACAAATTTTCTCAAAATGTCTTTGAGGATAGAGAGTAGCTGTCACCTGCTCTTGGTCTCTCAAGCTGTGGGACACATGTACTTGGCAGAGGACTACAGGGTCCATCTGAGTATCACACTCAGAGAGGCCTTTTTTTGTAGAAGTTAATAGGACTGGCAGAGGCTTCTTTTTCTTAATAGACTTCTGGCTCCTCATATTTACCTAATTACTGTGCTTATTCCTTCTAAATGATTTTGCCATGTCTGATTCTAGACAAGATTCTTTTTTTTTTTTTTAATTTTTTTTTTTGGTACTGGGGATTGAACTCAGGGGCATTCTACCTCCGAGCTACACCCCCAGTCCTATTTTTTATTCTTTATTTTGAAACTGAGTCTCACTAAGTTGCGGAGTGCCTCACTAGGTAGCTGAGGCTGGCCGCGAACCCGGATCCTCCGGTCTCAGCCTCCCGAATGCTGGGATTACAAGCGTGCGCCACCACGCCCGGCTGACAAGATTCTTTTTGGTACTTTCCTTTCTTGTTTATTTTCTTTTTATTACCTTACTTCAACCTCAAATATTTCTGAGACAAAAGTTTTTTTTTTTTTTTTTTAGATTTTTTTAAGGCATATACACATTGTTACATCTTTTTCCCTTGCCCATGGAATATATTTGCTCCTTCCAGCAGATTGCAAATAGAGTAAAAACACAATGAGATATACAGAGACAAAGTCAAGTTCAAATTTTTATAAGTAATACTTTTAGCTTTACTCATTTGAGTATATATTACTCTTGGATTTGTTTTAATTGTTAATAACTGGGTCCACTTGGTTACGTATTTCTCCTGGTATAGTGAATAATTACTATCCTAAAAATTAATAAATGAAGTCTTTCAAAGAAAAATATGGATCTTAAAACATTTTAAGTTTATGACCACATCTCATGAACTGAGCCAAGATAATCTCAAAGCAACTAAATGAAAATTAAAATTTAAGCCGGAAGTGGTGGCACACGTTTGTAATCCCAGTACTTGGGAGGCTGAGACCAGAGGATCCGGGTTCGCAGCCAGCCTCAGCTACTTAGTGAAGCCCTCCACAACTTAGTGGAACCCTGTTCCAAACTAAATAATAAAAAATAGGACTAGGGGTGTAGCTCAGAGGTAGAATACCCCTAGGTTCAATTCCCAGTACCACACACACATACAAAAAAGTAAAATTTATCACTCAAGTAAGACTAACAGCAAGAACAGATTAAATGAGCAAATTAAACAATTAATGAACAAATTAAAGGGTTTTGAATTAGTTCATATTTAATGCCAGGTTTGTAACTACAATCACAGTAAAATTATCTTTCACACTTCAATTTGGGAAGATGGCTTTTCTTACTATGTCTTATGGATTCAGTACTTTTTAATTTCTCTATGAGATAGTACTTCCTAATAGTTATTTCATAGCAGTAGGCTATATTTTCTACTCATATTATATGTAAAGTAGGATTCCACATGAAGAAAATATATCCCTGTAGCCAATGAAAAAGAATGTATATAGTGTTTGTATATATAAGCTCAGGTATAATATTCACTCAAACATTATCTATTCTTTTCAGATTCCCTATCTTTAAGCACATCCCAAGGTTCAGAACTGTGATCTCTTTATTTCTATCAAGTCTTGGGTGACCTCAGCCAGACACTAAGGCCAGAGGAGCCTTAATGACTTCTAACATTTTGTTGCAGTTCTGACCTCAAACCCTGACTTGATCTTCTTTCCCAACATTTCCCCTTGGACACTTAATAGGCACCTCACATTCCCTATGTCTCAAAACAAACTCCTGTTTTTCAACTCCTGCCCCAAGTCCTCTCCCATTTTTCTGGTCTTCCAATTTCTCTGGCCAAAACCTTGGCATCATCCTTGCCTCCTTTTCCCACACTCAGCATGGAATTCCATCTTCCCACCTACACTATGTTACTCATGATTCTCTACAGAGACAAAACCAATAAGATGCACATAGATGTATGAGAAGGGATTTGTTGATGGAATTAGCTCATGCAATTATGGGAGCCAAGAAGTCCCACAATAGTCTGTCTACAGCTGGAGACTCTGAGAAGCTGGTAATGTGGCTTAGTCTGATGAAAACCTCAGAACAGAGAAGTTAACCGTTTAGATCAAAGTTGAAAGCCCAAGTACCTGAGGAAGGGGTCACTGGTGTAAATTCTGGAGACCAACGGGCAGCAAGGCTGGAAGTCCAATGTTAAGGCAGGAGGCAAGTGTGTTCCAGCTTTCAGGGAGAGATACAAATTTGCCTTCAGTATTTATTCCCTCCAAGTCCCCCGCTGATTAAATTGTGCCCTCAGTGTGCATTTGTGATTCCTACTGACTTCACTCATAGTCACATGCTAGCCTTCTCTGGAAATATCCTCACAGAAACATTCAAAATAATCTTTCAGATTCCTACATTTTTCATAATCCAACTAACACCCCAAGGTAACCAATCACATACACCAGTCTACCCTATATCTCTCCTAGAGTATTGTAGTAGCCTTCTACCTGCCTCCCTGATACTCCTCTCAACATTCTCAGTGAGTTCTCATCTCACTCAGCAAATCCAAAATTCTTTGTTTGGGCATAACCCCACATGGCCTCTCTCATGCTCCTACCTCTCTGGCCTCATATCCTCCCACAGTCTTCTTTGCTTACTCTACCTTGACCAAACTATACCCTTCTGTTCTTTCAACAAGCCAGGCAGTCTCTTGCCTCACTGCTTTGCACTGGCTGGTCTCTCCCCTGGAATTGCCTTCAGATTCCGTGGGGCTTACCCATCCACGTGGAGGGCACTCTCCAAAGAACTGGAGACCTGGAGGGAATACATACAAAAGACAAATTTGTATCTCTCCCCGAGAGCTAGGACACACTTGTCTCCTGGCTCCAACTTAAAGGCATACCTTTGAATTGACCTTCACTTTGTATTCTCTAATCAAATGTCCCCTTATCTTACTGGGAAAGTCTTTTTCCATGATCTCATATAGAAGAGTATACCCAACTCCCACCTCAGATGTCTCTAGCCTCCAGGGACCGTTGCTATGTTGACTGGTAGCAAACAATCTTTCCAGAGGAAATGGTATTCAGAATGCATCCTCCAAGAAATCAAGGCAAGTACTCATTAGAGAGAAAATGAATGAAGCCAGGTGCATGCTTGTTATCCCAGTACATGGGAGGCTGAGACAGGAGGATTGCAAGTTCATAGCCAGCCTCAGCAACTGAGCAATGCCCTCTGCAACTTAGTGAGACCCTGTTTCAAAATAAAAAAAATAAGGCTAGGGTGTCCCTGGGTTCAATCCCCAGTATCAATTAAAAAAATGAGAAGGAGTTCACTTCCATGCCCACATATACCTGCAAAGGAAGAGAATGCTTCATAGACTTGACAACTTGGCATTAGACATGGTTAAATCAAATGGAATGGTAGAGTGAGTTAGGGTAGCTCGGGGGAAAATAGACAAGGACCTTGTTTGCAATTTGGAGTAATATAGAATCATTATGTAAAGAGCAGAAATAAGATTTCAAAATTCAGGAGGGCAATTTTAGTAGCATGCAGACCAAAGAGCTGTTGGTGGTAGGAAGCATGTTACCAACCACAGAAACATGTCTCTAGAAGAATGTCTGTTTGATAATTTGCTTTTAATGTCATCTGCCTGCTTTCTTGCAATGCTTGATAGGAACTCTGTCTTCAGAGGAATGATTTTAAAATAATAACTGTTTGTTTTGTCAGTGATAAGTATGGTTTTGGCTAGCCCAGTGTACATGCCAAAAGTTTAAAAGGATTGTACAATTGATCGTGTAATTTAAAATTCATGCTAGACTGAAAAGCCATGATTTCATGATAATTAAATTTTTGGCAGTTGATTATACTGTGTGGATAAATATGAATGGGCATTGATCTAGATTTGATGCTCTTGAGAAAAATCTGTATAAAAAATATTCTTCATGTTCCTGGGCTCTTTCATTTACAGACGAAGTTCTTTCATCTAACATGTTTGTGTCTTGATGCCTTGTGACATTTTTTGATGCCACGATTATATCTAAGCTTTCCAGTTGACTTGTATATAGTTGGATGGAGAAGTGGATGAGGTAACAAGACTCAGACCTTTTGAGGAGGTCAGCTTTGGAAGCTGGAATTATATCCAACAGCATGACATCTGTTTCTATTCTCGTTTTCTTAATTCTTAAGACCTCCCCATTCAAGTGGCAGTTTTAAAGGCATAATTTTCAACTCTTTTATTCTTTTTTTATTTCTTTCTTTGTGGTGCTGGGGATAGAACCCAAGGATGCTCTACCAGTGAACTACACCCCAGCCTTATTTATTTTGAAACAGGGTCTCCCTAAGTTGCTGAGGTTAACCTGGAATTTGTGATCCTCCTGTCTCAGCCTCTCAGGCACTGTGATTATAAGCATATGCCACTGAGCCAGCCTCAACTCTTATTTTTAATGACTCAGAATCTCTAATTAGTCCTATTATGCCACTGAATGTAAACTATAGTAAAGAAAATTACCTCTACATTGCTAAGAAGCAGAAGCATTGCTCTCTATATTCTTTTATCTTTATTTATGCTGAAAGGTAAGTAGATATATTAACCTGGATATTTTGCCTCACTTGGTTTTCAGGCCTTCAGGAATTAATATGTTGTTCATATATCTCTTTCTGACATTCTTAATTCAACAAACATATTGAGATCTAATATATTTAGTGAGCTTGGTGATTTGGGGAATATAATGAAACCCTAGGTTCAAAGATTATAACATTTAGTAAAGATATTAACAGGTACCCAAATTATGATTGCCCAAGATAGGATATGATTAACAATAATGTTTTGGGAGTACAGAGATGAATGATGCCATATCATGTTGAGAGGAAGATAGCTCTAGAAAGCAGAAGCTAATCATATAGCCTGCTGCTGTATCTTCCAATTGTGGTGCTCAGACTGACAGAATCAGCATTACCTGAAAAGTTACTGAATATGCAGATTCACAAGTCCTAACCAGAATCAGAGTCTCTGACAGTGTGGCCTGTGTACTTTAACAATCTGATTTATATACATTCAGATACATTCCTGACCATTAAAGTTACCCAGTATAAGTTTGATTGATTGTTGATTGAATTTTCTTGGAGGGGGCTTCTTTAAAATAATTTGCAAGATGAACAAATATTCTTTCTATATAGTAGAGCACACTGAGAACTGCCTCTTTCCTCACCACAACTTGCACTTGGCTTTGCTTATAACTATCTTGGGAAATATCATAAATCTCAAACATAATTATTGCTTCATTCTTCCTGGCATAGCAGGCTTGCATATAGGAGAGAAAATAAATTGGAGTAAGAGAATCTTGTTTTTAAAAAAGCTTCTACTCGTCTCTTATCCCTTTAAAATACATATATTTAAAACATTTTCAAAATTGGTTTAAAGGAAACAAAATAGTATTTGTCCTCAGGGAGCCAGTTTTTTTAATATTGGTATTTGGAAACTGATTATGAAAAATGCAGCTCACACTGAGATTTTAGAAGACTCAGGTTTAAATGAAGATGCTTAGGACATTCATTCAGCCATCAGGCATTTCAGCTACAGAAAGCATCACATTAGCCCAAGTGCTGAGAGCCTTTACAGATGTGGAATTGGTTGGATTGTTGTTTTAGGCAGTTAGGGTGAAACAGGAAATGACCTGCATCCTGCAGGCCAAGGTGAACTGGAATAATGATGGCACAGCAGTTCACTTTGCTGCCTTGTTATGGTACTTCAAGTGATGTTGCCCAGAAGGTTAGCTATTGCATTTTTAAAAATTAGTGTCTGTTTGCTTGTTTTGCTTCTGTATACAATAGTTTTGGAAAATTATAGATATGCTTTAGAGAGCATTTTGCTGAATATTTCTAGAGTCAGATAGAATGAAACCTTAAAATACTGGGTAAAATCTTATGTGCTATAATTCCTATAATGGAATTAGAAATTTGGGGGTCAAGTTACATTTCATCACCAAGTACTTGAACCATTCCATACATTTTCTTTATTGGTGCATTGTAATCATACATCTTTGTTAGGTACAAGCTGGTAAAGGCACACATGCACATATTTCTGATTTTAAGAGTAGTGTGTGATAAGCTAGCAAATCAAAACTACCTTGATATTTCACCTAACCCCAATTAGAATGGCAATCACCAAAAACACAAACAACAACAAATGCTGGTGAGGGTGGGGAGAAGTGGGAACCCTAATACATTGTTGGTGGGATTGCAGATTAGTGCAATCACTTTGGAAAACAGTATGGAGGATGCTTAGACGAATGGGAATGAACCTACCATATGATCCAGCAATACCTCTACTGGTTATCTATCCAAAAGAATGGAAACCAAACTGTCAGACTGATGCATGTGTATCTATGTTTATAGATGCACAATTCACAATTGCCAAACTATGGAACCAGCCAAAATGTCCATCAACAGATGAATGGATTACAAAACTATGGGATGTATACACAATGGAATTTTACTCAGCCATAAAAAAGAACAAAATCATGTCATATGCAGGGAAATGGATAGAACTGGAAAACATCATTATGCTAAGTGAGATTAGTCAGTCACAAAAAGTAAAAAATCGTATGCTCTCCCTAATATACAGAAGGTAGGGAGAAAGTGGGACATAAGAGGGACTCTAGACGAAGAAGGAGACACCTTATATGAGCAAAGAAGGTGACTTAACTGAAGATGATGGGGGAAGGGACTCATAATGCACTTTCACAAATATATCAAAGTCAATCACTAAACTGAACTTGAGAAGGAGGGAGGAGGAGGGAGTTGAGGAAGGGTTAAATGAGAGATGTGTGCATGTATGCCTCTACCAGCTTGTACCTAACAAAGATGTATGATTACAATGCACCAATTAAAAAAAATGGGCTAACTGCCCATAACAAGGAAAATAACATTTTAATTGCTCAGAAAGAAAAAAATTTCCTTACCATAGAAAGACTAAATCTAATAAGTTAGTGTTATAGGAAATAATAGCTGAGATGGTATCCTCTGCTCAGGAAAGCGTGTGTGAAATTTGGGGTTTAGAATGGCAGTAATTAATCATTATGGGAGACTGTCAAAAAAAGAGCTCAGGTCATTTATGTTCATGATTACAATGTGCAGTCTTTGACATTTACTGAAAGCTTTAACATATTTCATATATAACAATTAATCAGAAATGCAAACATCTGAAAAGCAGTTTGCCATCATTTTAGTAGTGGCCTAATATGTATTTCAAAGATACCTTAGTGTAAATAATTGCATTATAACATAACACAGATGATTTAATTAACATAAGGTGATTGTTGTCAGAGCAATTTATAAAATGTCCTCAACATCCACAACCTGATTACATAGCAATGTTTGATTGGTAATAACAAGTAAGCACTTAGATGTTTTGGTTATGATATAAACCATGCATGCATTGTAGTAAGGCAGATTCAGTGACCATTTTCAATTTCCTTAAATTGCTCTGAAGTGAAAACTTTTTGGTTATCACCAAAAAAAAATCACTGTAGTCCATGTTGTAAGTGCACGTGTATAGATACATGCTCACACAATCAGTTCCAAGAAGGGCTAATTACTTTATAATCCCTGACCATGCAGATGTGTATATATTTTTAAAGTTGCCTTGAAATGGATGATATACCACAGAAAACACAATTATATTGTTGTGTGTGTCTTGAGCAAATTTCTGTTGCTATAAGAAAATACCTTAGCCTGGGTAATTTACAAAGGAAAGAAGTTCATTTGGTTCATGGTTCTGGATGTTGGGAAGTAGAAGAAGCAGCATTGTGCTTCATCACATGGCAGAAAGTGGAAGAGCCAGTAGACATTTATAGAAGAGTGAATGGGTAGCCTGTTTTGTAACAACCCTCTCTAACTAATCGAGTCCCAGGTAAAAGGTATTAATCCCTCCTGATGACCTCATCATCTTTTAGAAGCTCTGCCTCCAGACTTCCAGACACCATCACAATGGTAATCAAATATTAACATTTATTAGAGAACATAAAACCATATTTAAACCAGAACAGTATGAGAGATATTAAACATGTAGCATGAGGATATACTTTGTCATCAATTGGAAAAATTCCTGTGCTGAAGGTTATTGATAAAGGTTGAATATGACATGTCAAAGGATATTGTTTGGGAGAAAGTAAATTTGTATATGGGAACTTTTACACATGTTCCATGCCCCTGGCAACATGGCAATGTGCTGCTATAAAAACCTGTCATCTGGCTTTATACTGAATTATGAGAATTTGGGTAAAAAGGGTGCTGGATGAATAGCTTTGAGACTAGAGGGAAATCAGCAGCAGGGTGACAGGAACCAATTTGTGATGGCTTGAGCCCATCATTCCCTTACTAAACCAGGTTGTTTTAAACCACAATTATTTAAGAAGTGTAGTAATGAATTCACAAGAGACTAGAAGATTACTTGCTGGGGCAGAAGTAGATGCGACCTTCTTTTGATTTTAAGACTTCTCACTTCTTGACACATTCTGTTGACTGTTCTGCACAAAGATAGGAACCAGGAACTATAGTAGGGAGGAAAAGGAACGGTCACTCACAGCTTGCATTTGGTAACTGAACACCTTTCTTCATTTATAGCAAAGGTAGGTAGGTGTTTGCCTTTATGTGTATGTGTGCACACATGTGCCTGCGTGTGTGTGTGTATGTGTGTATTCAAATTTCTTCATCAAGTGTTCTAGAGAGTAAGTAAAATTTTCCACAAATTTTCCCTAGAAGGTAAAGTTGTGAGACATAAATCCCAATTAGTCAAATAATTCTGTTTAGACCAAGCATTTTTAATTTTTTTCAAAATGGCATAGATAACTATGGAGATCATGGGTAGGGTAACTTATGTACTTTACTTGTTTGCTGTTGACTCTAGTATTCAAACACACTATTATAAATGCATTGCAAAACATCTTTCTATCCAATCTATACCCAGAAAGCATATAAATGTATATGCATGTGCATATGAATGTGTATATGTATATGTATATATATACATATATATATTTTTTTTTTTTAACTAGATTTTACTTCTGGTCAAGTTCATGATTTAGCAAACATGACTTTTCATGGAATAGTTATGTGGGACAAGGAAAACAAGCATAGCCTTGGCCATTTGCTCACTTCAAAAAAATTTTTTTTCAGGGAAACTAGGAGTCTTTGTTTGAAATGCTGCACTTAGAACATGATAATAAGAAACATTTTGGTCATGTCAGTACCATCCTACTTTCTCTCTGTGATAAATCCTCATCTCCCTCCCTTACCGGAGCCACACCACCAGTCTTGTGTGGTCACCTTACAATATAGGTCATCATGTCTTTAAACAACATTGTTAAATTTAAGAAATATAGCAGCTCAATTCACAATAGTCAAACTATGGAAGCAGCCAAGATGTCCATCCACAGATGAATGGATTACAAAACTATGGGATATGTACACAATGGAATTTTACTCAGCCATAAAGAAGAACAAAATCATGTTCTTTGCAGGGAAATGGATGCAACTGGAAAACATTATGTTAAGTGAGATTAGTCAGTCACAAAGAGTAAAGAAGTATATGTTCTCCCTAATATGCGGATGCTAGGGAGAAGATGGGGCATAGGAGGGTC
>PVLC010002974.1:0-59130 GCA_004027655.1 Graphiurus murinus
CAGTTGCATCCATTTCCCTGCAAAGAACATAATTTTATTCTTCTTTATGGCTGAGTAAAATTCCATTGTGTACATATCCCATAGTTTTGTAATCCATTCATCTGTGGTTGGACATCTTGGCTGCTTCCATAGTTTGGCTATTGTGAATTGAGCTGCTATAAACATAGATACGCATGCATCGGTCTGATAATTTGGTTTATGGGAATTTCTTAAAGGGTTTCTTTCTATGAGATTCACAGCTCTCTATTGGCCTGGGCTCCTCAAGGGGTAGGTTTTCAAGCACAGAGAGGAATGGATAGACTAACAGCTTTCAGCCCATTTTTCATAAGTTTTATTTCTCTCAGCTGAACTTTTGCTCAAATGCCATTTATTTTTAAGAGGACATATCCATCTCATGCCCAAATCAACTCTCCCCTCTGCTTCTCTTTTTTCCTGAAAGAAAAACTATAATCACATAGCTGCATACACCTGTAAGATTATAGTTAAATAACATCGATGCATAATTTATAAGATTACAGTTATTTGTTCCCATATCCAACCTGTCTTCAAAATCTTTTCTTCTTCTCTTCTCCCTCCCTCTTTTTCTCCTTGCCTTTCTTTCTCCCTCCTCTCTCTCCCTTCCTTCCCTTCCTTCCTTCCTTCCTTCTTTCCTTCCTTCCTTCCTTCCTTCCTTCTTTCTCTGTGGCACTAGGGTTTGAACCCAGTGGCATTCTACATCTGAGCTACATGCCCAGCCCTTTTTAAAATTTTTATTTTGAAACAAGATTTTGCTAGGTTACTGAGAGCCTCACTACTTGCTGAGGCTGTCTTCGAACCTGTGATCCTCCTGTCTCTGCCTCCCAAGTACTGGGATTATAAGCATGTGCCACCACGCCCAGTCCTTTCTTTCTTTCTTTAATACTTATTACATTCCAGGAGCTGAGATGAACATATGAAGACATGGTATTAAATATATGCAACAATTCATAGAGAGACTGTCCAATTAAAAATAACATCAGCTTTTGTGCAAGAGCAAGGTCCTCAAAACCTTCTCATATGACCTTTACTTTCTGGATTTGGGAGAACTGTTTTGAGGAATCCCAGAAGAAGGCTGGGATGGTGAGGTGGGCATGGGGCTAGTTGGATGGTGGCTTCAGGAAAGGGGTGATTTTTATAGTCACAAACATAGAAATGTTCCAGTATTTTTGCAGCTGACACAGCTGTACTGGTAGATGCCGGCACATGGGGTCACAAAGATAATGGATGTTGGAGTTCACTATCTTCAAAATGTATTTCTGAAACATCCTTTCCTCTGTCCCTTGTTAGGACTGTAGTTTAGATTATCACTATCTCAGGCTTCATTGATTATAATTACCTCTTAACTGGTCTTCTGGATTTTAATTTCTTTCCTCTTTTATTTTCCCTCTTTTAATGTTTTAAGTATGTGTCACCGGAGAAAATTCTCCCAATTCTACTTTTCTCATGCAATTACTTTCTACCCTCAAACTGTCAAGGGCCTTACTCTCCTCTTTAGGATAACACTTTAACTATTTACCTGGGAATATGAGGCCCTCTATTTTGTATTTACAGCATAACATCAAGTGATAAGGACATGCCCATATACCCCCCTGTTCTTAAGTAGCTCAAAATGGGTGATGAAAGTATGGAAGCGATGTGTGTAATGATTGTTATATAGTAAAAGAGAATGTGGGATGTAGCAAGATGACGGGGTGAGGAATGGTGCAGGTCGATGCTACTGAGGGGGTAGACAGCCAGGAAATAAAGTCCCTTCAAGTCTCATTTTTCTTTACCAGCTGAAAATAATTGATTACTAGTCAAAGGCCTTTGATTTCTAGATGGTTGAACCTGGGATATCAAGGGAGGCTTGTAAACCACAAAACACAATTTGCTATGCTTTCTGAGATGTAAACATAGGATGAGAAGGTTTTTCAGTTTAGACACCTTGAGTACACCTCAAACAGGGTTGGTGCCAGTGACTTTGAAACTTACTTTCACACATCTTACAAGCTCCATCCGAAGTTTTGCCATCAGATTTGAATGGACATCTGGCCGTCCTGCACCTGACTGGACTCGAGGACAAGTCCAGGAGCAGCAGGAGCAGTGTCTGGAGCCCTTTCACTGAGAAAGCTTGGCCCAGTAATCCCTGGACTTAGGCCAAGAAAAATCATCCCTACCTCCCATGTACTGAGAACCTACCATAACTTTACTTGACAATGTTTTGCTAACATTTTCAAATGCTATCTCATTTAATCTTCACTATTATCTTGCAAGGTAGATGTTATAAGAAAACAGAGATCCAAAGGCTAATGTATCCACAATTACTTAATGGGTAAATTCCAGAGAGAGTATTACAAGATTGCTAGGGTCTATGCTATTTCTACTCTATTGGATTGTCTTTCCAAAGCTAATACTTTTGGGGAGCATTGGAAAGACAAGGATTAAACTTTTTCTGGAACATTGTGAATGAGACTTTTAAGCTCCTCAACCCCACTGCTATTTCTCTCTGTTGCTAAGGGCAGTTGAGTATTCATCTCTCCTGGGAATAAGCATGCCTATCTTCTGGAACAGAAGTTAAGTGACCACAGCAAGGCTGTCTCAGTCCTTTAACCATAGACCTTTCCTTGGACATTAGTGGCTTATTTGTTTTTTAGGTACTGAAAGTCCTTTTAGGCAGAGTGTCATGTTTTAACTTGCCAATATCCCTACCTTTACCGCTTGTTTTCTTAAATCATTCATGCTCTTTTTGTTTGGAATTTGAATTGAGCTGTGAGGTTTCAATAAGCTACAGTATGTAAAATGACTGGAGCATTTTAAGAGTTCAATGAACGGTGGCTTCTCTTGGCTCTGAGTTGAGAGAGCTCCACAATCACAAGAGAAGCGATCAGTCCACAGGACTTCTTCAGATGGGCACTGGTCACCTGGCCCAGATCAGATAAACTTTTAGATAGGAAAGGGAGTAAGAAAAGACCTGATAAGTGTGACGATGAGCCCAGGAGATGTCCTGAACATTCAGAGGGTCTCTACGAGTTCAGCAAATTATGGTCCATGGATCAAATCTGGCTTACCACCTCTTTTATATGACTTATGTGTTAGGATTTTTTTTGTGTGTTGTTTTGTGGCACATGAAAATTATATGAAATTTGAATTTCAATGTCCATAAATAAAGCTTGCCCATAAATAAAGCTCAGCTGTGCCCATTTGTTTCGGAGTTGTCAGTGGCTATTTCCGCTCTATAATGGCAAAGCTGAGTAGTAGTGGCAGAGCTTATATAACTGGCAACGCTAAAAAGATTTACTCTCTAGCCCCTTATAGAAAAAGCTAGCCTTGGTATAAGGTAGAGTGATTTAAGAAGGGGAGGTGAGAGAAAAACCCAAACATACATCACTCAGTTCACAAAACTTCTGAGGGGAGGCCCTGCTGCGCTGGGCCATGAAACTGGATTCTGTCTAGTTTAGTTCAGTTCAATACACACTCACAAAATGCTTCTTATATGACAGAAATGTTCTCTGTCCATAGAAACCTCACAGTAATGTAAATTCAGAGATCTGTGGGAAGGCATGTGATGCACATCGTGTTAAGTTTAAAGCCCAGCTCCTTCATTTCCTAGTTCCAGGCTCTGTTGCATACCGTCTGTCTCCCTCTTGGTCTACTCTTCTATCTTTGGTGTGCTGCTCTGAGTCTGGGGACTCCTGGATTTCACTGACCTCGCCATTCAGCCTCCAGTTGTATCTGGCCAATGGGAGGAATAGGCTCAGGAGAGAGAGGGAGGGGAACCTCCAGGTTCCCTTCTTACCAGTTTGCTGTGTCTGGCCATGCCTCTGCTGAAGGCCAGGGCTCCTGTCTGAAGGCCTTTTCCATGCAGATGTCTCTCTGTTGGGTGCTAATACCTACTCCCTTCTCTGTTCCTTGGGCTTAGGCGTGTAACAGGTTCTGATGTCAGTAGCTCTTGTTGTTTTTTAAACATAACTCTACCCTTTATTTATAAACAGTTTAAGTGAGCTTCAGCTTCTTCCTCTGTAAAATTAGGATGCCTTATGAGCTGTGATCACAACACATATAAGCTCTAGCACAGTGTCTGGGTACACGGTGGGGCTCAGTGAGTGCCGTTTACATTTTGCTTTTCTTATGCGCTTGCGGCTTCCCAAGGGAATGAGTCCAACAACTACAGAGAGGTTTAAATCAAATTAGGGTAGTGGCTCAGGATTAAGAAAGGACACATTTGGGAAATAATTTGAAGTAAAACTAGCAGAATCTCGATGCATACGATAAGGGAGTGGGAAGAGCAGGAATAAGTATGAGTTTTCTGCTTAGTTATGGTGGGGATCATGGAGTCACCAACAGATAGACAATGTGGGAGAGTACTCAGGTGAGACAAGAGGAAGGTGTGTTCCATGGGAGTAAGTAGAATTTGAAATGCCTGTAGGATGACCAGGTGACAATGTGAAGAGGGAAGCACTAGAGAGGGATCTGGGAAGGAGGGAAGCCTCTAAGAATTATGATTATACTGGGAAATAAATAGGAGAGTCAAAGAGATTAAAGTGTGTTATGGGATTGGTGGGAAGATAAGAGGCTCTAATGGCTAAAGGACTAGGGTGGAAGTTAAGTGACTTTAATCCCCTTCCTTCCTTCCTTCCTTCCTTCCTTCCTTCCTTCCTTCCTTCCTTCCTTCCTTCCTTCTTTCCTCCCTCCCTCCCTCCCTTCCTTTCTTCCTTCCTTCTTTCCATCCTGGGGATGGAACCCAGAGGCATGCTACCTCTGAGCTACACCCCTAGCCCTATTTAATTTAATGTTTTTTTGAAACAGGGTCTTACTAAGTTGCAGAAGGCCTTACTAAGTTGCTGAGGCTGGCTGTGAACCTGTAATCCTCCTGTCTCAGCCTTCCAAGTACTAGGATTACAAACATGGCCACCATGCCCAGTCTTTGTGTGTGTGTGTGTGTGTGTGTGTGTGTGTGTGTGTGTGTGTACTGGGGCTTGAATTCAGGGACATTTTACTTCCAAGCCACACCCCCGGGCCTTTTTGCTTTGAAACCATCTCACTAAGTTACTGAGGGTCTCGCTAAGTTGCTGAGGCTGGCCTCATACCTCTAATCCTCCTATGTCAGTCTCCCAAGTATTAGGTGTGTCATCATACCCAGCTGTTGACCTTTCTTCTTGATCCAGTTTGCCACTATTTGGCTGTTTAATCCTGGAGATATTAGCTATGTTGCTTAACTGGGATGACATTCTGTTTTCTCCAGCAAATGTAAAATGAAAAGGTTGGACGAGGTGACTTTTGTGATGCTGTAGGACTTGCAGTCTAATTGGGAGGCAAACCATGAAATAACCTGAGATGAATGACTGCATTACCGAGCACTGTGCTGGTAAAAGCCCCCAGAGAGCCCCAGTCTTCCTAACCAGTGACTATTATTTAGTGAAAAGAAGGTACACAAAAATTGTCCAAGGCACAGTTCTATAAGACAATAATAATAATAATAATAATAAGTATGTCCAATATTCATTGAATGCTGTGTACCAGGCTTTTCATGTATTAATATTTAATCTTTACAACAACCCTATAAAGTAGGTGCTATTAGGAGCCTCCATTTTATAAAAAAAATGAGTCAATAAAAAGGTTAATTATCCCACTCAAAGTCATAAAGGGAGCAAGGAGCCAAACCTAAGCTTCCTGTCTTTAGAGCCCAAGCATTTAATCCAAGACTATTCTGTTCATGGGGAAAACTGTGAGCTCTGGGGAAATAAGAGCCAGAGGCACACACAGTGGAACTAGTGATGATTCTAGGTCAGCCTCCTCTTTAAGAGAGGCAGGGTCAGGAAGCCGACTCATTGGTTACCACTGCATTTACCAGTTGTAGTTGTAGTGGCTGACTAGGATTTTTTATATACTTGCAGATAGTAGATATTCTCTTGACTAGTGAATGTTGATAATAGCTTAGAAAATGACATATGAACACATACATAGTATGTACCCATGTATATTAATAGTTACAGATTCATTTTTTTGTCCACCATAACCCCTCCTCTGCCCACTCTGAGAATTTTGTTTTCTGAATTGTCCTTGGCTGTGTTACTATCATCTACAATGAAGGTAGCTGCAAGACAGGTGAATCTTGTCCTTGTGACAACTGCAAAGGTTTTGTTGAGGCCATTGCTTGTTTACATTCTATACTGTCCCTTTTGTAAGGACTCCCCAGGGGAAATTCCCTTGAGATATTTTTGCTAATATTAATTACACCTCTCAAAGCAACCACTTTAGTTTTCCACTAGGGACCCTTTAGCAAACAAATGACTCCACTGTTCTTTTCGTAGTGGGCCCCTGATTACCTAAGAGCCAAACCCAGGGCTAACAGCAGGGCATGTGTGCATGCATTCTTAGCTTTGTTTCTGGTCCCCTGTTATAATTCTCTGCTTGCTTTTTTTTTTTTTTTATTTTACCTTCTTTCCTTTTATATCATTTTACTTATGCAATCATATCCAGAAACAAGGCAGAATTTATCTCAATATAGGTGTGCATGTAAACCCACCTGCACATGCATATTCATGTGATGGTACATTTGGACCCTTTGGGGGCTGCCCTGAGCTTGCCAGCACAGGGGCTATTAAGGTTCTATAACTACTCGGCATCTTTGCTGATCACGAGGAGGTCATCAAAAAGGAACTGATAATTAGGAGGATTATCACAACCATCAATTTACAGTTCCTCTGATGACTGTTGGTTGTTGCACTTAATGACCCACTGAAGACCAAGTCACACTCTCTTTCGGCAGTAATGTGAGCTTAATAAGCATTAGAGTGGGGTGACAATGAGTAAACAATCATCTTTATAGTGATCACAATTTGGTCCAGGCAGGAGGGAAAACATTCCTGACTGCCTGACTGTGACAGGAAGTGCAGAGGCAGATGCTGGGAGAGAGAAGGAGAGGGATGCTGGGGTCAAAAAATATCAATGAAGCTAGATGTGGTGGTGCACGCTTGTAATCCTAGTACTTGGAAGGCTGAGACAGGAGGATCGCAGGTTTGTGCCCAGTCTCAGCTAATTAGTGAGGCTCTTCACAATTCAGTGGGACCCTGTTTCAAAACAAAGAATAAAAAATAGGAGTGTAGCTCAGAGGTAGAATGCCCCTGGGATCTATCCCCAGTACTGAAAAAAAAAAAAAAATCAATGAAATGAGTTTGAGAGGCATGGTGTTGGGGCAGGGGTGGGGGCGTGTGTGTAGGGGTGAAGGAAGCTGGAGCTGGAGCTTGGTCCTCACCAAAGTGTGAGGGGAAGAGAATGCTGTCTGATGTATATCCCCGTAGGGCTCAGATTGCCAGCTCTGGTGTTGATAAGTGGCGTGACCTTGGGCGAGTCACTTGCTCTCTGTGTGTCTCAATTTCCACAGCTGGAAAAGTAGGCTCAAGAAGTACCTACCCCAAGGGGTTGGTGAGGGATTAAGTAGGATAATTCACATCACATGGTCAGTGCTGGGTGCATTTGTGGAAGTATAGTGACTGGTAGTGCTATGTTGCTGCTTCAGAATAGAGAATGCAAAGATTCTTATCTTGGGTTTCTATAAGGATGCACAGCATTTTGAAAGTGGGAATGTAATTCTGGGGCCATTTTATGTTACTTAAGCAACATCTAGATTATTACTGGTACTAAAGACGATGTGCCATATATCTCACCTCATACTTCTTCTGTGTTGTCTTCCTATCATCTTATCTCCCCAAATGTTTCTTTGTATCAACATGTAGGCCTGGTTCATTATAGATGTTCAAAAATACTCATCGGGCACTTTTTTTTTGCAGTACTAGGGATGGAACTCAAGGGCATTCTACCTCTGAGCTATATCCCCAGACCTATTTTTTTTTTTTTTGTGGTACTGGGGATTGAACTCAGGGGCGTTCTACCTCTGAGCTATACCCCCAGCCCTATTTTTTTATTCTTTATTTTGAAACAGGGTCTCACTAAGGGTCTCAGCCTCCCAAATGCTGGGATTACAAGCGTGTGCCACCATGCCCAACTTTTATCAGGCACCTAATAAAATTTTGGGATCATGAGGACATTAGTGAGCTCAAAATTATGAATGGCAATATCACTGTGAAAATGCCAATAATAAGAAGCATAAGGTTGTATGGGTTTTGGCTTTTTTCAATCTTTTCATAAACAGACGAATCTTCATGTACCCTGAGAGGTGGACAACATGCTATCATCAGCTCCATTTTACAGATGAGGAAACACTTTTGTTCCTAGATGACATTGCTAGCAAGTGAGGGGGTGCTGGTGTCAGAATTCAGGTCTTTGGATACCTCCAACATGAAAATGGTTGTTCATACTGTTCAGAGTTAGGAATCCTGGGATCTGTCATTAATTTATTAACTTGTGTGGAGATTCTCTTTTTTTAGCCTGTAATGTGAAGGAGTTTGCAAATTCCAGTTTTCACAGGGTACAAGAAGGTCACATATATGTTTATAGTAGGCTGACACTGGAAGGGAGTGGGCACTGTGAGCAAGCTCAGATCTGTGTCCCACCTGAAGGGGGCGCTGCTAATTAGCTGATGGTTGGCATTCAGTAAACAAGCCCAGAGTGGCCAACACTAATGGTTCACCTTTCACTAAAATCCCCAAATTTGACTTTTATGTGAATTCTTCAGTTTTTAGTTTTGAGAATTAATTCAAATTAAAAACATGCACACACATTACAAGAGTCAAAATGAAAAAAAAAATGTGGGTCAATTCAAGCGTAACTTGCCAGTTTGCAATTTCTGTATCAGGTCAGGTGATTTTCAAGATCACTTCCACCTCTAGGACACAATGGAAAATGTCAGTAGCTTCCTGCTGAAAAGTGAGAAATCATTTCTCTCTATTCCTGATAGAAACTCCTCATCTCTGCTTCTGTTAGAGGACATTCTCTGGTACCATTGGATGACACCATCCCAAGCCTCCAGGTTCTACTTGTGCAGAGGAGCTGGAATTACCATGCCTCGCAGCAGTGAGTGACAGATGTAGATGCAGGGGAGAGAAAAGCAGACATGGGTTTAATTATGTAAATCTATGGCTATGCTTTAATAAGGCACTGCAATAAAACTGTCATAACTGCCAAGTTTGGGAAATAGGATGAGCACTATATATTCCTGGCACTATATTTGGGAGGGGGAAAAAAAAGCTGGTTTATGTTTGAAACCCTTCCGAAAGGTGTCAGAGATTCCTGAGCTCCTTGCTCCTGCCAAGCATCCTTTGCAGTGACAATCGGTGCCGGAGCCCCAGCAGCCTACACAGAGCAACTCAGGAGAGGAGAAAGCTGAAGTTTCAAGGTTGATGTTTGTTAACGAGATCTTAGAGACTTGGAGCTTTCTATCATCACCTGCCAATTCTCCCTCAAACTTGTCAGCCCTGTCCGTCTCACAACCTGCTTCTTCTGCTTTTTGGTGTATGGCCAAAGGTGACCAGGGCTTGGCTTTGTTTGAAAGCTGCTGGTAGTGGGCCTGATGGTGTGGATATTTCTTTCCCCATCCAGTGGTATGGGCATGTTTTAACTATCCAAATGTGTGTGTGTGTGTGTGTGTGTGTGTGTGTGTGTGTGTGTGTGTGTGGTTTTGATTTCAATATTAAACAAAACAAAACAAAAAACCTCCCTCTTCATTTTGTATGGCTAGGATCTTCAAGGCCAGGGCTCTATTGGTCAGGATCAACAGATGTCCTCTTTAAAGAGATAAGCTACAAGGCCCGTAGGAATGGAGTCCCCAGAGCAGGTTTCTTTATGGAATCCTGATCTCTTACCAGGTTAGATCTTTCCCCAATAAGGAAAACTGAAAGGGCAACCCACTTTCCCATTTCTTAAATGAATAACCAAATGTGTTGCATGGAAAAAGAGAGAAGAAAGTGGGAAGAAGGAAGGGAGAGAGAGAGAGAGAGAAAGAGAGTGAGAGAGAGAGAGAGAGAAAGGGAGATATGGAGGGAGAAAGAAACTAAACAATGTCTGAATCTTATCAATCAATGAAATGCTTATGGACCTTATTTGCATTTTGATTAAACACATTATTAAAATTTATAGGCCAATCAGGGAACTATTAGGAAATATTATGGAATTATTATTAAATTTTTCATGTGTGCTAGTTAACTTGTGGCTTTGCATTTTAAAAATCTTTGTTTTTTAAAAAAATACATTCTGAAACATATATGGATAAAATGATTTTATGTCTGAGTTTTAAGAAATAGAAGACTTGATGAAGGAAACAGTTCAAAAATACTATGTACATATCCAAGATTACCAATACAAATCTCAATAACATGTCTGGGGAAGGGGAGGGAGTGGGATGGGATCCAGAGGGAAACACACCAAGTACCGTGTGTGTGTATGTTTCTATCACTCTGAACCTCATTCTGATGTATAATTACAATGGACCAATAAAAGAATATTAAATATATAGTAATCCGGGGGTGAAAGAGTACAGTGGTGGGTTGAAGCTAGCTTGGACTCATTGGCAAGAGCTGACTATTAAATACTCATTATTTAAAATTAAATTCTATAATGTTAAATAAAAATACTTTTAAGAAAGGTAATTAATATTTAAAATGTACCACTTTTTGGTTATTTTATCATAATTACTGTCATCTGTGCTCTTGAACGTATTCTACCAATTGTGTCTGTATGCTGGGAATACTGCATAACCATGCTCCTGCTCATCTCTTCCCAATCCCTGTTCGATGTCATCTTGTTGTAACTTGAAATCAACAGCAGAACCCCACAAACAGTACAATTCAGGGCTTGCTTCAGGGCGAGCGGTTCTTATGCATTTACTACCACATCGCTGGGGAGTGGAAGGGATTCAGATGAAACAGGATTACTCGTGAATTGATAATTGTCTTGAAGTTGAGTGAAATGAATATGGAGACTCATCACATTATTCTTTCTACTCTTATTTTATTTTTTTGTATTTTTATTAGTGCGTTGTAATTATATGACATCATGAGATTCAAAGCAATACATTTATACATACACACATCACTCGGTGTGTTTCCCTTGGGATCCCACCCCTCTCCTCACTCCCTTACATGTTAGTGAGACTGGTAGAGATACCTTCATATAGGAACATAACATTGTTTGAGCTGTTTCCTTCTCTTTCCTCTTATGCATGTTAAAACTGTCTATACTGGCAAGTGTAAAGAAATATGCTGGTTCAAGTATCACCTTGAATATATGAAGATTGCAGTATTAAGGAATCAGACAGGCAAAGAAGACTCCATGGTGCCAAGGAAAGGACAGTGGTCCTATGCGGGGGGATGTGGACTCCTTGATCAGCTCTGCTCTTATAAGCTGTGGACTTGAGCAAGCCAGTTAGAGTCTCTGCGTCTCATCTTTTCTAAAACATAGTCTGCACACATTATAGATAGTTGTGCATTCACAATTGTCAAGTGGGTGCAAGGATGGGTTACAAGTGCAGATGACATTGTAGAAGCATATTACAGAGGGTTGCAAAATCAGGGAATTTTCCTTCATTGTTAATTTTCCACTTATTCTAGAAAAAAAAACCCTGAGTGACTAAATATCTCCCAGGAGCTTTTTTTCCTGGAGTAATTTTAACATCTTAGTTCATGGTGATGGATCCTTTAGAGGAGAGAATTACTTGTGATTAGTAGAGCACAGGAGTTTAAAGAGCAGGCTACCAAAAAGAGGAAATAATTAAAAAAAATATCAACTGATGAATGGATACATATAATGCAGTATGTCCATATAATGGAGTATTATTTGGGCATAAAAGGAATAAAGTACTGATAAATGTTGTGACACAGAGAAAATGTGAAAACTTTATACCAAGAGAAAGAAGCAAGACGCAAAGTCCACATTGTTCGATTCCATTAATATAAAATGTCTAGAACAGGTGAATCTAAATAGAAAGTAGATTACTAGTTGCCAGCTCTGAGGGGTGGGGAATTGGGAGGTGATGGCTAAGGAATAAGGGATTTATTTTGTGATAATAAATACTAAAATTGATTGTGGTGATAGTTGCAAATATGCTAAGACTGTAGAGTTGTACATGTTCAATAGCTGAATTGTATGGTATATGAATCATATCTCAACAAAGCTGTTAAAAAGAGGACAGGCTGCCTAGGTTTAAATCTTGGTTCAATTTGCTTATCAGTGGTGGGTGGGGCAAGTTTCTTAATTCTGATTATTTCTTCCTCTGTAAAATGGGAATGGAGATGGTGTTTGCCTTATGGGATTTAAATACAGATTTAATTTAATCCTCATGTCAAAATATCAAAATGCTTACAGTGTATTCTTGATTTTGAGATGAGATCATTCTGGATAAACCCAGTGGGCCCCAAATCCAATGGCAGAAAGAGGCCTTGTAGAGTGAGGCAGAGGGAGTTTAGACACAGGAGAAATCGTCAAGATGAAGGCAGGGACTGGAATGATGCAGCCACAAGCTAAGGAACTGGGAGTCACCAGAGGCTGGAGGGGGTGAGGAAGGAAGTTCCCTGGAGGCTGTGGAGAGAGAGTGGTGCTGCTAATAGCTTGTCTTGGGATTTCTGGCCCCACATGGACCAAGCTGCCTTTCTGTTTTAAACTACCAAGTTTATGACAGCCCTAGAAAACTAATACTCTGTGACAGGTTACACCTTCCTCTCCAAGTTGTTCTCCTAACAGTACTCTTTGTAACTTTCCCTACTAGTCTCCACATCAAAGTTAAATGCTTCATTCAGAAAGCCAATTAGTTGTGTCCTTTTCCTCCTCTTCCTCTTCCTCCTCCTCTTCCTCCATTTTTGGTACTGGGTATTCTACCTCTGACTTGCACCCACAGACTTTTTATTTTTAATTTTGAGACAGGATCTCACTAAATTGCTGAGGGTGGTCTTGAACCTGAGATTCTCCTGTCTTCCAAGCACCTAGATTACAGGTGTGCGCTACCATGCCCACCACCAAGTTCTTCTGTATAGATCCAGTCTCCTCTCCTCATCTCCCAAAAACTCCTGATCTGGGTGACCTTTTTCCAAGTTAAACCCCAGCCATCCTTCCCCTGAGCTCAAGTCCCACGCTGTGCCCTCTGCTCTTTCTTTTCTTGCTTCTCTAAAGCACTTTCTGTTGGTGCTGCACAATTTACTATTTACTTACGTGCTGTCCTTTGGTATTTTTTGCTTATTTTTGTTGTAATGACGACTCTCCAACTAGACAATTTGTTGAGCTCAAAGAATCCATTTCTTTAGATTTTGCCACAGTACTCAGCACAATGTTAGACACTTGGTAGACAGTGAATAAATGACTCCACGCAAGTTGCATGTTCTCACATGACAGGGGGAATCCATCTTTCTGCCTCTTTCCTGATCTGTTTCTCTTTCCCTCCATGTCTAGGGCTAGATTATATTTCCAATGGGCTGTAAAGGATATTAGGAATAACTGTTGGATAAATTCTTTTTTTTTTCTTCCAAAAACAGATTCCTTTTGCTAACTTTTGCTTTCTTCAACTAACTCTCTTGGTACCTACAAAAATGACAAAGGAGAACAACACTGGGTTTTTAATTTTATGATCATCATTTATTTATAGATTGATAAACAGCTGTATAAGGGAGACCTATTGGACAGAATAGATAAATGGTATGGAATGGATAATTTTCTCAGAATATTGTCTTCCATTGCCTCTGGGCCCATACTGTAGAAAAAAGCCCTTGGTTAGGAGTCAAGAAGCTCGTACTCCAGCCCCATGTGAGTCACTATCAGCTGTGACCCTGGGTGAGTCAGCTTCTCTTGCATTTCTTTTCCCTACTGATAAACTGTTAGAGTAGAACCAGGTGATCTCGAAGGCCCCTTCATATTTGATTTTGGGTCACATTCTTATTCATCTGAAACTTCTACGTCTAACATAGCTTGCATCAGAAAGGATCTAGTCAGGAAACAAACCACATTATGTATTTCAACAGAGGGAGTTCAATACAGGGAAGTGGTTACAAAGGCATCAATGGGCTGAAAAAAATAGGCCAGGAGCATGTCGCTAATCCAAAATGTATAGCTGTATAGCTGCAGGAAGCAGTTACTATTTATGTGGCAACAGAGGGAAACTTTTGCAGTCTAGAGGCATGCAGGTGAGACCCTTCAGTGCTGTGGCTCAGATAGCTAAGGCAAGTGCTTTATTTTACTGATGCTATTACTTTAGGAGCTCAGAGGAGGAATAAGATAGAGCCGAGACTTGTACTTCTGAGGCCAGGGGACCTGTGAAAGGGCATGGCAAGGCTGTTTTCGAAGTGCCCAAAATAAAAGAATGCTGTGACTAACTGCTGCTGCTGAGGGGTGGAGGGTCACTGATGTGGTGACAGTGCAAACAGTTGCAAACGTTGCTCCCCTCCAGTCCTTCAGTCTTCCTTTAGGGTCAGTATCAACAGAACCTACTGTGGGCTCAGGCAGCAAAGGATAAATGTGTTGTACAGAATCCTAGTTCTAGCATCAGAAGACAGAACATAGAAAGGTGAATTTTGTCTCATGACATATTACGTTACGTTTCAATTTCAACAACATAGTCATTCAATTGTTCCTGGCATCGGTTTCATCTGTTAAATTCCAGAAATCCAACTTGCAGTAATGGTATGATTATGACATTCGTTAACAACAGTGCCTGTCAAAAACGCACAGCAGACACTTGAGGGACGTAAGGACCTTCCCCCATTACAGATTGTTCAGTGGAGGGAAAGTTCTTAAACCCATATTCATATTCTATTTTCAAAGAAAATGCCATCATCAGGAATATTAGAGTTTGGCATTATTATAGTATTGTGTCTTCCCACTACCTTTCTTTTTTTTAATTTTTTTTTTAAACGTTCATGGCATTATTTCTTTTTTTTTAATTTTATTTATTTATTTATTTATTTTTTATTTTTTTTTAGCATGGATTTTTATACATTTCTTGGGTACAACAGGGTCTGACAGGAGAGGCCTTCAGCTACAGACATTGCAGAGGCCTCCCTGGAGGGCATTTTGACAGAACCTAAAGGAATATAGAATATGCAAATCTTGCACCTCAGCAATTCTACTTTTAGATCTCGATTCTAGAAAACGTCTTCCATGTTTATACAAGGAAGCATATGAGTAGATGCTCACTGTAGCACTGTTGGAAGTCAACGGGGAAACTAAACTACGGACGGTCCCTACCACGGGATACTCTGGCACAGCTATGACGTATGAGAGAGGCCAAATAGACACAAAGCAGTGGTCAGCATAAAAAAAAAAAAAAAAAAAAAAAAAAGAAAGGTGAATTTTGAGCTAAGGCATTAGCTTAGTGACAGGCACAGAAATATTTAATGTATATATGCTAACAAAGGAATTTGAGGAGATCTCACTTAGTCAACAAATGAGTATTTGCTAAGAAGTGTAAGAGATGTGATGGTAGAAGAAAAAGAAAAAAAAGGCAAAAGAGTACAGTGGGTCTTTTTCTCTTGGTTTGATTAATTATACTTATTTCCCTCCTATATTGCCAGTCATTTTTATTTGATTTCGAGACAGGGTCTGGCTAAGTTGCCCAGGCTAGCCTTGTGATTCTCCTGCCTCAGCCTCCCAAGTAGTTGGATTATAGGCATGCACCACCATGCTTAGCTTCAATTACACTGTTTATAATAAAGCAATTTATGCAATGTGGAGTTGGCTCACTTTTGGACATTATAAGTGGATTTTTAACTGTGCAAGTGTTCAACTGTATAATTAGAGATCCTTACTAAAAGAGAACCCATTTCTGGCCTTGAGGAGGGGGACTCCAGGAGAGCTTGTGTTGTTGGGAACCTGTTGTAAACAGAACTCTAAAAACATGTCCTCAAGACTCTTGTCCCCTGGTTATTCAACTGAATGCTAATCTAGGTGCTGCTGTGAAGGGATTTTGTAGTCTTAATTAAGATTATGGGAGGGTTTATAAGTTAGATCAGCAAAATCACACCAATACTTACAATTAGATAAACGTCTCTGGCTGGAGTCAGAGATGTGGCAGAAGATGAAGGAAGTTAGGAGATGAAGCAGAAGGGTCAGAGAGATCCTAGATGAGAAAAGGCCTTGGCCCATTGTTGTTGAAGGAAGGAGCCCATGAGCCAAGTAGTATGAGCAGCCTCCAGAACCTGAGAACCACCTCTAGCTCACAGCCAGCAAGGAAGCTGGGGCCTCCCCTCTATAGCTACACTAAGATTCAGCCAACAATCCAAATGAGCTCAGAACTGGATTTATCCCCAGAGCCTCGAGGAAGGAACAGCCGAGCTGACACCTTAGTTTTGACTTTATAGGAGCAAAGAACCGAATGGGTATAATGTGCCTGGATTTCACACCTATAAAACTATAGTAATGGGTGTTTTAAAAGTCAGTAAACTTGTTATAATAGCAATAGAGAATAAATGCAGGACCAAAAGTGTACTCTAGAACAGTCTCTACTGCTGCTGTTTCCCCTGGTGGTTCCTGGGTCTCCCTCCAACTGCCTGATCATTGTTTCTCAGAGAGGATGCCCTGAATCCTTGGGGCCTGGTGGCTGCTGCGAGGTGCTGTCCTGCCCTATCAACTCTACCAGAGCCCTGCAGCGTGTGTGGGAAGGCTCCTCCTCCACTGCCCTGGGGATTGACTCAGAGAGAACTCATACTGCTTTTAATCAGTGGGCAGCCAGCTTGTCACAGCAAAGGGGATTGATGGAAATTGGGATGGATAACTGATGTAAATGTCGACAGCAAAGCTGAGTTTGAATCAAAGAATTTAAACACTCCTTTCCCTCTTTCCCTGGATCACGTTAGGTTCCTGGGTCTCAGGGGAAACATCACTTTTCTTGGCCATCCAAGATGGAGAGGTTGTATTGCAGATGTAATTGTTAAGCTAAATTAAAGTGTCAGAAGCTCAAAGGAGGCTCCTCTCTTGATTGGAGCTCTGTTAACTCAACAAGCAGAATACACCCCATGATCTTGTGCAGATAACGGGCATGGCCTGGCTGGAGGAAGAGTTAGACTTCGCCATGTTTTTTGAAAACCTTTTTAGAGGAGAGGGTGAGTGTCAAGGCTGTATCTATTTATTTTGACTCACGGTTCACAGGGAAACTATTATTGCCAAGCTTTTCTGGTATTGGACAACCACTGTTTCATTAAGTGACTTCTGAGATCCAGACACTGAGGGGTTAGATGAGCTGTCAGAAATTTCATGCTGGCAGGAAATGGAAAGCTCTTATGGTTTTCTGTATTTCTTATTGCTAAATTCCATTACACATTGGTAACAACTCTCAGGGCAGGGCATTTCCAGGTTTTATCTTGTTCCTCTCCTTGTTAACCAACTGACCTTTGGTCTCAAGCCTTCTTGTTCCTCACAAGTTAGTGTTTGTCATTCTCAAGGAGACATTTTGTAATTTTCAAGAGGGATTTTCTAAGTGCTTCTATTTCACTTATTATTATTTTTTCATTAAAAAAATGCACAAGAATGCTTATCACTCCTTTCTGCTGTACACCATATTTGAATGTATAGCATTGTGACAAGGAAAATACTGCTTTTTCTCTTTACCTATGAGTAAGAACATATCATTTTAATTTAATCCTCTTTTCAAATGGCTTCAGATCTGTATTGTCATCATCCTTAATCCTTATACAATATGTGATATCCCTACAGGGATGTAAGATGGGTTCAGGACCCATTGGAAAGGAGTGCTGTCTATCTGGTCAGCCTGCCCTAGGCTCAGTCATGTGACTGTGTGCAAGTGGAATCTCTCAGGTTAAATCCTGTCTTTATAAATACATGAAATATTGCTGGACTGGGGGGTGTAGCTTAGTAGTAGAATATTAGTGTGGGTGAGACCCTGGGTTCCATCCCCATCACCACAAAGAAAAAACAAATAAGCTGAGTGCAGTGGCACAGGATCCCAGTACTTTGGAGGCTGAGACAGGAAGATCATAGGTTTGAGGCCATTCTCAGCAACTTAGTGAGATTCTGTTTCAAAAGAAAAAATGAAGCCAGGTGTGGTGGCAAACATCTGTAATCCCAGTGTTACAGGGCTGTGAGTTTCCCTTGGTTCTTGTGTCTCTAAAAGAAAGATTTCATTCAGGGGACACAGATAGGGTAGGCATGAAAGACTTTATTGGGTAGGTTCAACAGAAGGGTCACAGAGCTGGCTAGTCCAGGAGCAAAGTAAAAGAGAGAAGGGTGACATGGTGAGGTTTTTTTTTTTTTTGCGGAACTGGGGATTGAACTCAGGGGCATTCTACCTTCGAGCTATACCCCCAGCCCTATTTTTTATTCTTTATTTTGAAACCGAGTCTCACTAAGTTGCAGAGTGCCTCACTAGGTAGCTGAGGCTGGCCGCGAACCCGGATCCTACGGTCTCAGGCTCACAAATGCTGGGATTACAAGCTTGCGCCACCATGCCTGCCTGACATGGTGAGTTTTTATACTGTCCAGAAATTCCACCCCTCCTGATGCATAGTAATTTGGGGCAATTGCTTTTGGGTTTCCCATGACTTTGCACATGATTGTGTTATGTGGGAAATCTAAAGCTGCAATGTAATAGGCTGGAAGTCTCTGACCACAGCTGGGCGGGGCAATCTCTGTCCAATTTTTTCTCTGTCCTGCTCATTCCTAGCTACATACTTAATATTCCCCCTCAAGAGCTAGAGGCCCTGAAATCATTTAGGGAATATGGGTGATGGTCTGTCTTCTGTAGTTTCTTTGAGTTGGGTAGGGATGTAGACATGTCAGACATGTCTTTCTATCTGTCAGGTCAGGGCATGTTGGGACAGTATAAGCTCCTTCCTGGAAGGCAGGTTGGTCCAGGGAGTCTCTGATAGTAGTCAGAATCCACTATAGAGAGGCATCCTAGCCCCCATTTGAAGTTTGATAGCTTGGAGTAGGGAAGAAACAAACTTTGTTAACAGGTTTAGAAGACAAGGGCCAAAGAGTAAGAGTAGGAGTATTGTGGTGAAAGGCCCCATGAAGGGCAAGAGCCAAGAAAGCCAGGACCATGTTTCCTTTCATGATATCCATACCTGGGTAGCTTGCTCCCTCATGTTGGATGCCCTTTTTGTTAAATGTCAGGTATTTTCCTGCACATGACCTGATCTGTTGACATAAAAGCATCATTTTCCCTGAAGCATAATGCATACTCCTTCTCTGGCCACTATAATCAAATCTAATCATAACTTAAATGGAGCCAACAGGAATGGGCATCGGAGGAGTTAGCAGCTTATAGTAGCCTTAGAGCTGCTTGTATTGTAGGAAGAAAGGGATGATAGATAGAATGAAGGGGTGTTAAGTTAAAGGAGACTTACTTATCTGTTTATCTTTTGAAAAGGAACTGGAGGTCTTCTATAGGTGTACAGGTATGGTTATTTGTGGGTAATTCTGGGGTATGAAACAGCTTCATCTGGTGTAATCCATAACTTGACCCTGGAGTGGTGGATCCAGCTGGCAATTCCAGGTACCTTGATGGCTCTAGGAGTGGACAGAAGAACAGGGAAGGGCCCTTTCAAAAGTGGGGCCAGTTGATGATCTGGCTGGTTGTCACAACAGGTTTTAATTAGTACCAAAGACCCTGGTTGGTAGAGGGGTTTAATTGAGGAACTCCCGGAGGAGGGGAGAACCAGTTGTCCAAATTCTTAGAAAGCTTGTTAGTGTTGACCAAGGGCTGCTACATATTGGGTAAGTGTATCCTGATCTAGGAGGAGGTCTCCCTGGAGGAAAGACCCACCATATAAAGTCTCATAAAGGCTAAATTTTAATGTTGCAATTGGTGAGACCCTTAAGTACTTTTTTCTATGCTAACGCTATTTCCTGATAGAGCCTTTTGAAGTGTAGTTTTAAAGTCTGGTTGGCTCTTTCTACTTTGCCTGAGGATTGGAGCCTCCAGGAGGAGTGTAGATAATATTTTATCCCCATAGCTTTAACTATTTGTTGGGTTACCTCAGAGACAAAAGACAGCTAATTGTCACTTTGAAGGGATATGGGAAGTCCAAATCTGGGGATTGTTTCTTGGAAAAGGCCTAGTCACTTCAGCAGCCTTTTCTGTCCTTATAGGGAATGCTTCCACTCAGTTTGTGAAAGTATCCACAAATACCAACAAATATCTGAATCCCTGTCAGGGGGGTAGTTGGGTGAAGTCTACCTGCCAATCTTCCCCTGGGTATGTTCCATGTCTTTGTGCTGGCACTATCAAGGAAGGTGGCCTCCCTCTTTGAGGATTATTAATGGCACGGGTCTCACAAGCCTGAATGACTCTCTTCAGTCTTATATAGTCCCTTTCCAGTAAATAACATTTTGCTAAGGAGAGAGAGGCAGTCCTTCCCACAGTGACAAGAGTCATATAGGCCCTTTAGAACCTTACACTGTATTGCTTGTGGGAGATGGATGATGGTACCCAATTGGAGCCATTCCTCTGTCTCTTGGCTATAACCCCATTCCTTGGCCCAAGATATTTCCTCAGGGGTGTAGGTAGGGAGATATGTTCCAGGGGGTGTGGAGGGAATTAAGGCCAGTTCCATGCTGACCAATTTGGCTGCCCAGTTGGCTGCCTTATCAGCAGCTTGGTTGCCCTGTATGACCTCACTGGCTCCTTCTTGATGTCCTTTGTAGTGAACTACTGCAATTTCTTGGAGAAGCTTTACTGCCTCGAGAAATTCCAGTATCTGAGGGCCATATTTGATTGGGCTATTTCAGGAGGCTAAATAGCTTCTTTTTCTCCAAACAGTGGCATGAGCACGAAGAGCCAAGAAGTCATACTTATAGTCCGTGAAAATGGTGGCCTTCTTGTCCTTACTCAATTTAAAAGCCTGGGTTAAAGCTATTATCTCTGCCAGTTGTGTAGAGGTTCCTGGTGGGAGGGGTTTAGCTCTAATAATTTTTGAGGTAGATACTATTGCATAGCCAGCTTTTCTGACTCCTTCATCCACAAAAGAATGCCATTGGTAAACCAACAAAGTCAGGGTTGTCTAAGGGCTGATCCTGGGATCCTCTCTGCTGGCATGAGAGAGGCTTAGGACTTCCTCACAGGAGTGTTGAGGGAGTGTGGAGTCTTCCTCTGGAAGGGGAAGCAAGATGGCTGGTTCTAAAGAGGTGCACCTGGGTAAGGTTACTTCTGGGTTTCCTAGCAATAGAGTTTGGTATCTTAGTAATCTGCTGTTGGTCAGCCAGTAAGGGTAAGACTATCCAGGTCAATTGTGTCTTTTCTCCATTGTCTGCCCACTCAAAAGCAAACGAATATTGTGACATTGGGGGAAAAACATCTTTGAGATCTAGCACTGAAAAGCATTGAGTATTAGGGCAGATTTTTCCCAGAAGCACAGAAGGATTTGATACCAGTGGTTATATAGGGATAATTGCCTCATTAATTGCCCTCAGATCCTGAAATAACCTGTATTATCCATTTTCTTTTTTTACTGCCAAGATTGGGGTGCTACATGGGGAGTTACAAGGCACTAGGAGCCCATGCTCCCAGAACTTTGAGATCAGAGGCTGAAGGCTGGCTAGGTCCTCTGCCTTTAGAGGGTACTGCTTGCAGTGGGGTGAAGTATGTGAGATCCTTGAGCCTGATGTCCACAGGATAAGCAGTTTTTGAACACCCAAGGATTCCCATGCCCAGACTTGGGGATTGATGGGGAATTCTTCCTGATCTTTTGAATTTAAATCTTGGGAAATGTCAGTTGTTAAGGCCAGGACAAGTGAGGGGGTTTCTTGTGGAATATAGAGATTCAGATATTCCTCCAATTTTACAAGTAAATCCCATCCTTGTAAAGGGACTGGACATTTAGCCATAACCAGGAAGGACTGATTGAATAAATATCCTTTCCAAAGACAGCAAAAGGGAGATGCAAAGAGCTTGATTGTGGGGGTTCCATAAACTCTCACTGGGAGTAAGTCTCCAAGAATAAGGAGTCAGGACAGAATAGGAGTCTCTTGTGTCAAAGAGAAAACAATCCTACCTGACACATTCAGCATGACCCTCGGCTCTGTCCCAGGTATGGCAACAACTTGGCCAGGAGCCAACTGGAGCTGAGGTCCCTTCAATCTGTGGCTACCATTTGAAGGGCATTTGACATGAGGGCCCTTTGACCACATTGTGGACCAGGATTTAAAAGGGGTATTCTCACTTCAAGTGCCCTGGGTTTTGGCAGATATGACATTTGCTCTCAAGGGATCTGTGAGGGACATTGCTTGAATGTACCAGTTGACCTTGCAAGGCTGCTAGTAAATGGGCTTGCCTTTCCTCTTTCATTTTTCCCTTTTTAAGTGCCTTTTGTTCTTCCTCTTGATCTCTTACCATAAGCAGAGGTGGCTACTCAGAGCAAGTTGTTGATGGAAGTCCCAGGCCCGAGTGCTAGCTTCTGTCATTTTTTCCTAATATCTGGAGCTGATTCAATGATGAACTTATCCTTGAGAATGAGCTTTCTTACCAAAGACTTTGGGGTCCATGGATGTATGTTTGATAACAGTCTCTTGGAGTTGCTCAAAGAAAGCTGTAGAGTTTTCATTAGGTTCCTGATCTGTGATGGCTAACTTAGTATAATTAATGGGTTTGACCATGCTGTGAATACTTCTGAACAGCAGACAAGAAAATGATTCCTTGCTAATATTCTCTCATTTTAACTAAAATTCTATTTTGGGTCTATCATGGGGACAGCTGTTGCTCTTGTATAATATTGGGTGTTTACTAAGTATATCTGGTTCCCAAATTTCTTTGCAGTCTCAGTAATCTTTTGTCCTTCCAAGTCTGATAGAGTCTGTCCTAGAATGATGTTTATACCTTTCCAGGTTAAATCAAAGGCCTAGACTGGGTGTTGAAAAGCTTCTTTATATCGATCTAGAGAATTTTCTCAGATCTTGCTTCATTTGTTTTAAATCTTTTAGAGATCTTTAGATCTTTTAGGGACTAGGGACTTGTACCTATGTGGGTCCAAATTCTCCACCCACCTCCTGTAAGGGACATACTTTAGATGATGGTTTGGTGACCCTGGATATGGGGGACTAGGGTTTGGAAGGTTAATGAAAGGTTGGGTGCTCTAGGGGCCACCAGGTTGTTTGAGCCTTTGGAGGGTATCAGGGATTGGCAAGTTCCTCTGGGGAAGCCTCAGAGACAGGGAGGTCCTCCTCATTTTGGGAAGGTCTTTTCTTGTAAGGCCATAAGGGCACGGTCAACTTTGCATCCTCAACAAAGGTCTGGCTGATTTCTTAAAACAAAAAAAGGATGAATCTAAGCGGCTGTCCTCCATTTTCCTTTCCTGTGGCAGAAGAGATCTAGATATAATATCGTGCTGAAATTTAGGCTCCCAATTAGAGGCCATGCTTCTTGATTATCTAAGGGGTATTGGGGCCAAGTGGTATTACAAAAGAAAATAAGCCTTTTTTTTTTTTTTTTTTTTAAGTTTCAGGATCAAATCTCTCTCAATTCTTTAAAATGCATCCCAACGGAGAATCTGAAGGTACTGTGATCCAATTTCCCACTTGAGAGAAAAGACATCAAGACTTGAGAAGGTGTGCCTCTTCTTTCTTTCATGTTAATAAACCTTATGTACCTACGTCCCTCACTGTGTTTCCTTTGGAGCCCAGAATCTGGGGATCTGGTGTACCTGCTGGCCTTCTCAGACCCTGAAAACATGCTTGGTAATCTTCCCGAGTTTTTTTTTTTTTTTTTCTTTTCCCTCTGTGGGAGGAAGTATAAAGGAGGTATAAATTTGTTAAACCTTTTAATTTTCCCAAGAAGCACTTATCTTAATTGAATTTACCTAATTTAGACAATTATTTATAGATTACTTTGAAAATCCAAGCTACCAGATGAGCAATGTCAACATTTAAGCATTTTTTGCTATCAAAGAAATATCCCCAAAGCAATGAACACTATAGTTTAAAATATCTTACAGAGGCAAACATAACCTTGACTCATTAACCACCTAGGAAGAGAAAACATATATGTTAATAATTTTAAGTTCATTTTGATCTTTATCTTATGAACAAATTTAAGGCCACTTATTTATCATGAGTTTAAATTACATAAAATGAAAGGCATTTGGATTTATGATCCCTTATTTATGAATACTCATTTATCTATAAGCCAATTTGGAATCCTGTAGACAATATACAGAACATAATATACAATACCCCTGTATACAAATAAAATGAACAGAAAACAAAAATTTTATAGCTTTTATTTACCAGGTATTGGGTCCCCACAATAGGAGATAAGACAGTTATAGATGCTCTCTACAGAGAGTACCTGCCAGATTTAGAGCTTCCAGAAACCACAACATATCCTGTTACAGATTTTATTGCATGGAATAGACATGGGAAAAAAACCTGTGCAATTGGGTATGCTTGGGGCAAAGTTGGTCAGTCATGGTGACAATCAATTGATTTTAAGTGGCCACTTTGGTTCCCATGGCAGGCAGATTCACACCAAATACCTCCATTTTAATCCCCTCTGAGATTCCTGAAAAGGGCTTGTCTCTGGTCTCTGTTCTTTTTTTTTTTTTTTTTTTTTTTTGTGGTACTGGGGATTGAACTCAGGGGCATTCTACCTCCGAGCTATACCCCCAGCCCTATTTTTTATTCTTTATTTTGAAACAGGGTCTCACTAAGTTGCAGAGTGCCTCACTAGGTAGCTGAGGCTGGCCATGAACCCGGATCCTCTGGTCTCAGCCTCCCAAATGCTGGGATTACAAGCGTGCGCCACCATGCTCGGCTGTCTCTGTTCTTTTAATTCAGGATGAAACTGAGAAGTAACCTCAGTAGGGAGAGCAAGAGAGTTAAAAAAACAAAACTCAGCCGGGCGTGATGGTGCACGCTTGTAATCCCAGCATTCGGGAGACTGAGACCAGAGGATCCGGGTTCTCGGCCAGCCTCAGCTACCTGGTGAGGCACTCCGCAACTTAGTGAGACTCAGTTTCAAAAATGAAAGAATAAAAAATAGGGCTGGGGGTATAGCTCAGAGGTAGGATGCTCCGGAGTTCAATCCCCAGTACCACAAAAAGACCAAAAACAACAACAACAACAACAAAAACCAAACCAAAACAAAAAAACTCAAAGGGAGGCCAAAATTCCTCTAGTTTGATAAAAGAAAAATAAACCAGACTTAAAGCACACAAAACCAGATGAATTTATTAGAAAAAAATTACTGTGAGTTTAAAAAGGCATGAGAATTTTTGGGGTGGAGGAAGGCCCAGAGAGACTTAAAAATGGTGCTATCCATGTGAAGACTGAGTCAAAATGGCATCAAGGTGGGGTGGGGGGAGGAAGTTTTCCTTCCATTAAGATAGCTTGCCTGGACTGCCAGATGGCACCAGGCTATGCTCGGTGGAGTCAGCCAGCCTGGAATACCAAAATGGTGCCCAGCCAGGGAGGTGCTGCTCTGAGAACCACACACACATGTGAAGTTGGGTTTACCCGAGTTTGCTTTCCTAAACTTGGCAGAGGAGTGGGTAGCGGAAAGGGAAGTGCTCACTGGAGCCACAAATTGGGTGAATGGGGACGTGGGGCAGGAGAGCCAGGCGCATGACGCCATGCTCATGGAATCCCCCCAAATGGCAGAGTTTAAAAAGCAGCAGAGGACCAAGGTCAGGGGAAGGACCAGGGGCATGGGTGCCTGACTTTAGTGGAGCCAACATCTTACCTTGTATATATCTGTGTTGTGGCACCACTTATGTTACAAGGCTGTGAGTTTCCCTTTGCTCTTGTTTCCCCAAAAGAAAGATTTTATTTGGTGGAATGCAGACAGGGTAGGCATGAAAAGCTTTATTGGGTAGGTTCAACAGGAGGGTTACAGAGCTGGCTAGTCCAGAAACAGAGTAAAAGAGAGAAGGGTCCAGTCTGCTACACGGTGAGTTTTTATACTGTCCAGAAATTCCACCCCTCCTGATGCATGGTAATTTAGGGGGATTACTTTTGGGTTTCACATGATTGTGTCATGTGGGAAATCTAAAGCTGCAGTGTAATAGACTGGAAGTCTCTGACCACAGCTGGGTGGGGAAATCTGTGTCCATTTTTTTCCCTGTCCTGCTCATTCCTAGTGAGCTACTTAACACCACTACTTGGAAGGCTGAGACAGTAGGATTGCAGGTTTGAGGACAGCCTCAGCAATGCAGAGAAACTCAAGACCCTGTTTCAAAACCAAACCAGACCAAACCAAACCAAACCAAACCAAACTAAACAAAACAAAACAAAGGCTAGGAATGTAGCTCGGAGGTAGAATGACCCTGGGTTCAATTCCCAGTACACACACACACACACACACACACACACATACACACACACACACACACACACACAAACACACACACACAAACACACTTTTGGCTTGGGACTTTAAAAATTAAAAGTTGAGAATGACTATATAAAGTATAATTACAAGGGCTATAATCTGTGTGGCCTGCTGAGAACTTCTTGTCTCACAAGCTAGTGATCTACATAAGTTAAGATCTATACAAAGTGTGGTTCAAAACCATATTCCAAACCCTCTGGAAAGGCCTGTCCCTGCACCAAGAGTCCCAGATTCCTAGGTGCTCATATGATCACAGGCATCTTTGATTCTAGCCTTCTGACCCCACAGGATTCCTCTTCTTTTCTTTGGTGTGATACCCATCTTTTTCCTTTGTGTTAGAACATATAGGGATAAAAGTAACTTGGTTCAATAGATCAGAACAGGCTTTATTTGGAGTAAAACCTGGGAGGGGAAACTGACCGGAGAAAGAGTCTACAAGTCAGAAAAGCCCCCTTCCTTACAGAGTAGGGAATTTTTATGGGGTATTAGGAGGGAGGGAGAGCAAAGCAGTTGTGTATTTCTCCAATTGGTGGGCTTAACAGCAGGCCAAGGCAGGTAAATTTATGGGGCGGGGGCAGGGGGATGGTTAGAGGCATCTTCCAACCTTTCCAGAAGTCCTTTGTTCTGAGCTTCCTCTGGCTAGGCCTCATAGTTAGACCTCACAGTGTCCACATTTTGACCCAGATGTGAGACTCAGATGGTTTCCTTAACACACACACACACACACACACACACACACACACACACGTACACCATCACTTACACAATCCACTCACCCAAGGCCTTTGCATGTGCACACAACTGCTTTTATTGAAGGTCTCGGGAGTCAAAGGGGAGGGTTTGAATGGGAACCAGGAAAACAACTTCAAGTCACATGTAGAGTCTTCTGGTGTCTTCATTATGTTATTCAGGCATCCTCCTTTGCTTGTCTTGCCTCTTCATCTCTCTTGTATGTTTTGTTTCTTTTTTGTGTGTGTGTGGTACTGGGGATTGAACCCAAGGACATTCTACCTCCAAGATACACCCACAGCCCTATTTTATTTTTTATTTTGAAACAGGGTCTTGCTAGATTGATGAGAGTCTTGGTACTTGCTAAGGCTGTCCTCGAACCTGCAATCCTCCTGTCTTCTTTGTTTTCTAATTCTTGTTTGTTTCTCCAGCAGAACTGTTTATTGATCATACTTGTCACTCTATCTCTTGGCTCACCTAGGCACCATTGACATCTTGGGCTGGATTCTTCTTTGTTGTGGGGGTTGACTGGTGCACTGCAGAAGCAGAATGCTTACCAGCATTCCAGGTTTCTACCCATGAGATGCCCGTAGCACCCACTCTCCAGACTCAACTACCTGAAAACTGTTTCCAGACGTCAGCAGATGTCCTGGGACCGGGGAAGGGGGTGTGGGTGGGCTGAGAAGAAAAATTCATCCCAAACCACAGTCTTTGCTTCAGGGTTTCATCTTTCACCTCAGTACATGGTTCTAAGCAAAAGCACTTCACAGCCCTACAAGGAATTCTAGGACCAGCTGTTAAGACACACCCCCCCAACCCTTCTTGCTTAAGTAAGACTTACTGATGAGCACTGTCTACCAGGGGCTGAGCTAAGCATTTTATATGCAGTGTATCATTTAACCATATGCACTTATCAAAAGTCATTTTAAACGTACATACACATACACACACAAATACATATTCTTATTATATACCTTATACATGTATGCATACATATATACATGCATATATATATATACATATATATATATTCTCGTATACATACTGGTGTAAACTAAATGTTCTTCAATCCTCTAGCCTTGTGGAAATAGCTTTTCTTATGATAGAATGGTTCAAATAGTTTAAAGAAATACCACCCTCCTCCCTGGTATATCTGAGGACTGCCGAGGTGGAGTTTCTACTTCCTGGTCAGACCTCAGTGCTACCACCACCTGCTTCTCTGAGGTCACCTGCTCAGACCTGTGCTCCTGGCTTCTGCACTCACTGTCCTCTCTGTATGCTCCAGGCTGGATGCTACCCCACCTTTGTCCTTAGTTTCTAAAAGAACAATCAACAAAAATTGCATCTGCTGTGGATAACAGATGTTTTTTGAGAGTTTGGTGATAATGGGAAAGAAACACAGCCCAGGGCAGATTAGGGAAAAACCTAAAATTGAATATCAAACATCACTGACTTTTACCATCTCTTGGGCATTCTCTTGTCTGGAAATGCCTCACTGATTGCTGCTGTAGGGGAAAAATAACCCCTGCAGGTTCTTAGTTGGGACCTTTGCTGATAAAAGACATTAACAAGAGAAGAACAAAAAAGCAGTTTATTAATGTGCATACTTCATAATACACAGGAGACACCCTGAAAATGAATAGTTCTCAAAGAGATGGTTTTGAACTGCAGCTCATATAGTCCTTTCAACAAAGAACAGCACGTTTTTAGAGAGGTGACAAGATAAAGGAGGACTTTGGGTCTCTAGGGGCAGCAACTTGGGAGAAAGCAAATAACTGACATATGGCAGAAACAATGGTATGTTCTTTCTGAAACCAGGCTATTAAAAAAAAGGCAGTTTCTTACTCTGTTTACTAAAGGTTACTTAGTAAAGCTTGTTAGTGTAGATTCCTCTGGTATCTTCTCCAGATGATAAGGGTCCAGAGTTGTCTTCAGTCTGTAACCTTTGTTCTCACTGGTAGAGAAGGGAGGGGGGAGTGGCAAGGTACCTTATGTCTTTGTGAATCTATGCCCTACTTTTAGGCAAATGGAGGTAGAGAATTCAGAAAGCTTTGCTCTCCTCCTCCTCCTCCTCCTCCTCCTCCTCCTCCTCCTCCTCCTCTTCCTCCTCCTCTTCCTCTTTTTAGAAACTGATTTTAGGGGAGCTGCAAATTAAAACTCATGAAATAAAAAAATAACTTGGCAAGGCAATTTACTTCTGCACAGAAGGGTATAAGAGCCGCCATAAAACCAGCGCATCCGGCACCCTGGGCGGGCTGTCGGCTCAGCCTTTTATTCCCTAATGCAAAGGCCGCTATGCTGCCCCTCATCGGCTGGAGTATGGCTGGTTTTCACTGGGTAGATTTTACAAAAGGAGAAACATGAAACTAGTATATTCGAGAGTGGAACATCTAGACACATGTACAAAAGTTACAAAATGGAAGCCTGCCAGTTTCTATGTGCTCTTGTAACTTTGATAGAAAAGACTGCTTCTCTTCCTCCTCCTCCTCCTCCTCCTCCTCCTCCTTTTCTTCTTCTTCCTCTTCCTCCTCCTTCTCTTCCTCCTTTTCTTCTTCTTGTACTTGGGATTGAACTCAGGGGCATTTGACCTCTGAGCCATACCCACAGTCTTATTTTATTTTGTATTCTGAGACAGGTCTCATTAAGTTGCTAAGGCTGGTCTCAGATATGTGAGTCTCCTGTATTAGCCTCCCAAGTACTGGGATTATGGGCATGCACTATCATACCTATCTTATAGGCTTCTTAATTGTCCTCATTTTCCATACTGCCTTTGTCCTCAGTCTCAGGTGTCTGTAATGTCACCGGCCCTTCTTTCTTCATCTTTGTCTTTTCTCATCTGCCAGTCCCCACTCATAAATCATGTACTATCTTGAGCAATCTGTTATTAATCTCTCTCCCTCTGGTCCCCACAGAGCAAACTGATTTCTTTTCTTTTCATTTCTCTTATTTCCTTTCATTTTTTTTTTTTTTTTGTGGTACTGGGGATTGAACCCAGGGGCAATCTACCTCAGAGCTAAACCCCTAGCCCCCTTTAAATTTTTATTTTGAAATAGGGTCTTGTTAGGTTGCAGAGATCCTTGCTAGGTTGCAGAGAGCCTTACTATGTTGCTGAGACTGGCCTTGAACCTGTGATCCTCCTGTCTCAGTCTCCCAAGTACTGGGGTTATAGGTGTGTGCTACCATGCCTGGCTGAATGGATTTCTTTTTAATATCCTAGCTCATACTCTAACTCTAGACCATAATGGCTTGTTCAGGAAAACGCTGGATCTAGAGCAGGTGGGCTGAGAAGTGCTAGCCTGCAAAGTGTTCTCAGGGTTGAGTTGAGCCACAGCTGCAGGATTATATGGCCAAGATTCAAGGAGTCTTATAGACCTTTTTGGTTTCTAATGGGAAGAGAACAATATTGAAAAACCTTACTTCACAAGTCAACAAAATATTATTCAGTTACTTTTTCCTCTCACATTATTAGACATTTTTGAAGAGGTGGGGAATCTTTACCCTTAAACATGCAAGTTCATTCACAACAGGTATTGACTTTACAGAAGAGACAACAGAAAAGATGTCCTGCAATATTCACTTTATTATTTTTATTATTACTACTACTATTATTATTATTTTTGTTGTTGTTGTTAATTTGTGGTAATAGGCATTGAATCCAGGGACATTCTACATTCAGGCTATATCCCTGGTCCTTTTCATTTTTTGTTTTGAAATGGTCTTGCTATGTTGCTGAGAGTCTTGCTACATTGCTGAGGCTCTCCTCAAATCTGCAATCTTTCTGTCTCAGCCTCCCAAGTACTGGGATTATAGGCATGCACCACCATGCCCTGCTAATATTCACTGTTTTAAATCCCCCTTCTTCTATACTTTCCCATCACTCTGCTTATTTATCAGTTAGGCATATATTTAATTTTACTTTTAGGTAATTTTTCTTTACAGTTTACAGATGAGGAAATTGATCCTAGGAAATTGAATTAAATGCTTTGACTAAAAGGAGGGATGGAATAGGGCTGTACATTTTATAAGTGTGTAAAACCTCTTTAGGCATGATTCTTAATATCCTCCTATGATATTGAAGGAAGACCACAGACATGCAGATTAGATCCAGATATGGATTTAACAGGCATTTAATTCAGTGATGATGAGGAGTCAGGTTCTTGAAAATGCTTGTCAAAGAGATGAATGACTTGTGTCCTACAATTCTCATGAGTTGCTTAGGAGGTGATATTTTTCTAGATATGAAAGCAAAGCTCAGAGAAGAGAAGTGACCTGCTCAAGGTTCCACATGTAGGAGTCAAGAAGACCAGGACTCAAGTGCAAATGTTTAACTTCAGAGTCTTAACTCCTTGGGATACTGCCATGTCATCTGCTTCCTATGCCAGTGAATGATGTGCTTGCCTCACAGGCATTTGCTAAAAGGATTGTGCTAAATAAATAGTGCTGTTGTAAAAGCAGAGCCTGCTTAACTGTATTCCTGGTAACCTACACCTGTCTGATGGAATCCAGTTGAGATTTTAGAAATGAACACAATCTTTAGGAGAAATTGTAAGGCAGGGAAGAGGACCTAGGAATAGGAAGAGTTAAAAGAAACCATCTATATAAAGAACAAAATCAGGGAAGGTTAATAAGGTATAAGGGTAACAATGACTAGGCAAGGACTATGGAAATTAAAACAAAACTTCAGCCCTTTCTGTGACTGCATTCTGAGGATAACTGGTATAACTGAATTTCAAGGAGAAAGAATGGGAGGGGCACAGACAAGTGGCACCATGAAATTAGAGCCCACCAGACTACAAGATAACAATTCAAATTAAGGATTCAAACTGGGCAAAAGACATTGGATCCCTAAGACCCAGTTCTGACCAATAACAAAAGAGCAGATGGGGAACCACAAGAAGAGATAAAAACTTTCTTCCCAAGAACTTCAATGGCTACTCCTTTTTAGGAGCCCCTCCTTTGTACAGGAGCTATTCTGTCTTTTTAGCTTTCCTTGGCTTACAAATAAACTCATATTCCTACATCCTTCATTAATCTTTGGACTTCATTCATTGAAATCCACCAGACTAAAAGCCAATAAGAGAAGAAGTCCTGTATCATCTGCAAGATTAC
The DNA here is from genome assembly GCA_004027655.1 of Graphiurus murinus. NCBI lineage: Eukaryota > Metazoa > Chordata > Mammalia > Rodentia > Gliridae > Graphiurus > Graphiurus murinus. Next base: position 32,048 of record PVLC010002974.1, read on the forward strand.
TAAACTTACTAAATTCTGTAGTAGCCAGCATCTAGGATGGCATTTAATGGCTCCTTTGGTACCCTTGCATATTGTACCAGAGCTTGTTGGTGTGATCAACAGCATATGATAGGGTGATGTTATATCCTTTCCAAAATGAGGTTATAAAAAAAGACTATGTCTTCTGTCCTGGGCATTCTCACTCAGGGTCCAACTGGAGGAGATCTTGGGCCTCTTTTCACTGAGGAACCTCACTTGCCTCAACCTAGTCCCTGCTTCATCTCCTTCTCTCTTGGATCTCTCAGTCTGAAGAAATTTGTCCACATGTCATCAATAGCCCTCTGAACAGGACTACATGGTTGGAAACTGAGGTCTTGGGTTGGTGGCCAGGGAGGGACTGAGGTCTGTCCAAAGCATGGAGGCGAATTCATTGGCCCCAGCGGGGCTCTTGAATGACTGTAACCTCATGAGACTCAGAGCCAGAATCACCCAGCTGAGCCACTTTCATATTCCTAACCCAACAATATGGCTCTTGCTAGCCCCTCTCACTCACGGCCAGGTCCACCTGTGTATATCTGGGGCATTGACTCTCATTTCTCAAGTCTTCCTTTTACCAGGATCCACTCTGTTTAAGGGGCAGTTGTGGTTTTTAAGTAAATAATAGTTTTTCCCCTCTTGTCCTGATTTGGTAGGAATTTGTGAATGTCCCACATGTAGAGGAAGAAAGCGTCTGCTGCTTGAATGAGATTCATCACATCCCTCGCAATCCCTTCACGTGCAGTCAGCATGTTGTGAGAGTTGATGTTGACATGCGCACTACAGCAGCTGACTAGACAGCAAGCAGCAGAAGTCCCTGGAGCCTGGCATTGCAGACGGGACCCTGGTTCTGATCCTAACTCTGTTCTCAAATAATCTGTGACTTTGATCAAGTTCTGCTACCTTTTTGCTTCATTTGTCATGTGTAATAGGGAAATGGGATTATTATGAGGGTGGACTGAGGTAATAAATAGGACAATGCATTGAAAAGTATAAAGGGTAATACAAATGCTGTGTAGAGTTCTGGTTATAATGATGGTGTTAAATAACCCATCTCTTGATAAGTAGCTTTAAGTAAAAAATAGGTATCCCCCCTCCCACAAATGGATTTATTTTTATAAAGTGGAAATGATTCATTATCCTCAGGTCAGGCCACAATGTATGTGCTCGTTCATTCATTCATTTTTTTAAATTAAATGAGTATATACAACGGGCCTACAATGTGCTAGGCACCATGCTAGGCTCCTGGGACACTGGAGAGAGCAAAGGCCCCTGCTTACACAGACTTCCATGAAGGGTGAGGGAGAGGGCTGTAATTCCTCCTGCTCAAGATGCTGAGTTGTCAACATTAATAAAATTGGAAAGAAAGACCGAGAAGCAGGCATCAAAGCCTCTTGATGTAGTATCAGGTGAGCCTGACAATGATTTGAGAGGTAGGGCTATCCAGGGCTGATATGCTTTGCATCAGATAATAAGAAAAAAATAGGAATTTCAGGGGGTGCAGACCAGCTTAGCAGGCAAGGAGGGCATCCAAGGGAGAAGACAGACACGTGGCTGAATGGTGGGTGTGCTTCACAGAGTTCAGAGCCCATTTTACTAGGCTAAGGATGTAGGAAATTGGTCTTAATGCAGTGGGGATATTAGAGTAGAGGAAAATACAGTCTAAGCTGATTCATCTGGCACTGGAGCACTGAATCGACTGGAGGGGAAAGAGGTAAAGACATCATGGGAAGTTGTCCCCTGCCCCCATTCACATACTGAATTTTCAATCTCCAGTACTTCAGAATGTGACTGCATTTGGAGAAAAGGTCTTGAAAAGGGTGATCAAGTTAAAATAAGGCTGTTAGGGTGGGGTCCTCATCCAAGATGGCTGTGTCTTTTTCACGGGGGAGAGATACTAGGGAAGTGTATGCACAGAAGGGTGGCCATGTACAGAGAAAGCCGCGTGTAAGACAAGAAGAGGTGCCCACAGGAAATCAACCTGCCTGCACTGTGATCTTGGATTTCCAGTTTCCAGAACTGTGAGAAAATAAATTTCTGTTGTTTGAGAAACCCAATCTGTGATCTTTTTAAATGAACACAGACTCCTCTCTCTTCCCAGGAACGTGAAATTCTCATCCTATACTGTGAAGCAGTTCACAATCCTATCTGCACATTAGAGTCCCTTGGAATTTTTTTTTAAAGACTTTCTTAGGATCCACCCATCTCTCATTTAATCAGAATCTCTGAGCTCATTTCCTGGACATCACTGAATATATTCTTTTAAACACCCCCTAAGGGATCGTGATGTGTAGGCAGAGTGGGAACCACTGCTTTCCAGCAATGGAGAAAGTGAGTCAGTTTCTCATTTTTTATTATGTATCTTCATAAACATTTATGAGGGAAAAGAATTCGCACTCTGGCTTGATAAATGAGCTTTTAATTCTTAACTAGATGGTAATGGACCCTCTCAGAATAAAAGAAAATGTTCAATAGGAGCATAGATGGCATTTGAGGCTGGTCATGTGCATGTTGGAGGCCAGAACGTGTATTTAAGTGTGAGCACTCTACAGCTGATCTTTTTGCTTCTGTTTTCTAGCCAAATTTAAGCTCTTGTTCAGCCTTGATGGCTGTGTGACTGATTGTAAGTTGCTTAACTTGACTTGGCCACAATTAACTCCTGGCACATGGTATATATTCAATTAAAGTTAGCTCTTATTATTAATGATCCTGAAGAGTTTCTGTGTAGTCCCACAGATTATGGTGTGCTTGTTTGGATCACTTCTGATTAGATTTCTAGTTAGTTAGGCAAATGATAGATAATGATTGGCCAACTGACATCTAACTGGTTCAGAAAGCAGTTCAGATCTCTTCTGTAGATTTGCCTGAAGGTCTGGGCTTTCATCAGAATTTTGGAAATCATCTTAGTACATCAGAAAGATTCCAATACATTAAGGGAAAATGATATAAAAATCAGGTTCAAATGGTCTCAATGTTCAGAGACACATAGACATAAGCATATTGTGGAGAGTTGTAGGTGATTATTGGGTGAATTGCTGGGGCAGATTAGAAGTGAGTCTTTCATGTCCTCTAATTTGAAGGGTTTCCTGAGCTAAAGGGATTGGGTTTTGTTGTCCATTCTGTTCTCATTTAACCCATGGGGGTGTTCAGAGATCTTTCTGGAGGGTGGAAATGGATGGGAGTTCTATAGTTAAGAGCATCTTTCTTCTCTGTGCCGTACCCTGCTCCCAGCAGGGCTTTAGGTAAATGGTTCTTTCTTCTAAGTGCAAGATCCTTTGATGAGATAAGGGACCACCATCATTGGCACTCATTTCTTCTCCACAAATGGCTTTGCTCTTTCAAGCTATTGAACTTGGGTTTCTGTGTCTTGCCCCTTGACCTACCTCTCTTGAAGTCTGACTTGATCGATTTGTTCATTTCTAGGACTTGACTAGTTTTGTTCTATTTCATCCTACTGTGTAATGAAATGGGAAAGTTCCTTTCTGGTTCCTGTGAAGCAGATGCAAATCAGTGTGGATAGAATATACTGGATCTGGAGTGGAGTCCTGGATACACCCTGGGAGCCTGAGGCAAAGAATTTTCTCCTCTGTGTGTCTGGACTGTTAGCCTCTAGAACACAGAGACTGAAATTTATGGGCCTTATATTTCTACACTGTCTCCCACAGGTTCCTGCACTTGGCAAATGACCAATAGATAAGTGTTGTCTCAAAAAACTATGCTTGATCCAGATGCTTGACATGCTGTAGATATTTCTTATATAGAAGAGAAGAACGAGGGCTATTTTTTTAGGGTCCCTGTTTCTGGTCCAGGGTTAGGAATCTGTAGGGGATGAGCCAGTCATCAAAGAGAAAGATCAGAACAACTCCCCATTCAAAGACTTCCCCATTATAATAATCATAGCAGAAAAAGAAGAATTCAACAAAAGAATAGTAGAACAGGACCAAATAGGAGACATACTCTTCCAGTTAGAGCTTTTAGGCCAAGAAGGCCCAAAGTTGTCACCCTTCCTGCCTCTTGCAAACCAGACTAGATTTATGGCAGCTGAGACACATGATGTTATTGCACCTGTTTGCACTGGGGGCTTCTTCACCTTAATTTATGAGTTTGCCTATGTACTAAATCATGACAGCTTTTTGCTTGCTTTTCAATGAAAACACTTGACTTCCTTCCAAATGGAAGCACATAATGAGTAGAAATACTCCTCTCTCCTGCAAACCCAGCTGAGCCACTTAAATCTGCTTTTCTTTTATCTCTTTCCCTCTCTATGACTCCTCTCCTTTCCTTTTTCTGTTTCTAAAGTAGTCCACCAAAGTTTAATTGCTCAATGCCTTGCTAAGTGTGTGAATTCTCTTGGGGGGACTTAGAGGTTTCCTAATGCAGGATTGAATGTGGATGAGTTTCAAGCAAGTTCATGGTGCGGCATGGGAGGGAATAAGGGAACTCTTTATTCTTTGAAGGTGCCTGGCTGGCATCACTGTCAAGCCAGCAAATTTGAATAGTTCTGAAGCACGGGGGAGTGGGCAATGTCTGCTGGTGATGTGGGTAATATTGCAGAATAAGGGATAATTACTAAAGTGTTTTGTTTTGAATTTCTAAAAACTGAAAAATCACCATGTTCAGCATTCATTACAATAAGGCTGAAGTGTTATGGAAGCTACAATAAAAATGTGTGGATGATGGGATATGAGATAATGATCCTCCTCATTTTATTTAAGAAAGTAACATTGCTACTATTACCACCACCACCGCCACTGCTGGCACAAGTCATTGGGTGCTGCCTATGCCCCTGGTACTGTATTAACTGCTTTACACACACGTCCTCACTCTATGTACCTTCATTAGCTCACATCAATCTTATGAAGTAGGTACTACTATTATTCTTATTCTACACTTGAGGAAGCAGGTGCTTAGAGAGATTAATTTGCCTTAGGCTCTCCAGCCATGATGTATTAGAGCTGAGACTTAAATCTATGTTCATTTGCTCAAATCTCATATCATTAACTGATATGCGAATATAAATATAGTCACTGTACATGCATATGTTTATTTGATGTTGGAAACTACATTGATTAGACTAGATCACTTTCTTAAGAATTATAAGCATATGTGTGTATGTGTGTATATGTGTGTTTGTGTGCGCTGTGCTGGTGACTAACTTATAGAAATGGGCAAAAGCAGCTATCAACCCGAGTTTAGAAAGCACCATCAGTCAGGATTAAGAATGCTTCTTCCCACTATTCTGAGGATGAATTGTAACCGTAGTGTCCCTGAATCAGAAAAGTCATGTCAGAAGGGAAGAATGTTCGGGGCTAGAGGCATTTGATTCAAGGAAAGTGATTCTGACTTTGTTCTTAATCGTAGCAAGATATTTAATTAGATTGTGGTTGTGTAGTAAGAGTCATGATGCTTTTCATTGTGTGGTGGCCAGAAACTGGAAGTGAAGATATTAGCTAGGTGTCTATAAATGAAGTCTAGTTGTTCGTGATGCTGGTTCTAGGCAGTTTTGTTTTTAGTTGTACTGATTATATTGTTGCTATTTTCTATATTTATATCTTGTTTATTTTCACGTACTTTTTCTGTCTCTCTTCCTTCAATAAAAAGTATTTTTGAAAGTACCAATTTAGCTGGGTGTGGTGGTGCACAGGTGTGGTGACGCACGCTTGTAATCCCAGCATTCGGGAGGCTGAGACCGGAGGATCTGGGTTCGCCGCCAGCCTCAGCTACCTAGTGAGGCATTCCGCAACTTAGTGAGACTTGGTTTCAAAATAAAGAATAAAAAATAGGGCTGGGGGTGTAGCTCGGAGGTAGGATGCCCCTGAGTTCAATCCCTAATGCCACAAAAAAAAAAAAAAAAAAAAAAAGAAAGTACCAATTTATAACCGTTCTTACTGAGAGAAAAAGAAAAGTTTAGACCCACTAAGAACCTAACTGGAGAGGCGTGGAATCCCTGGGGACTGAAGTAGTATCAAATGATAAAAATGGGAGTAACTTAAAAGGGAAGGGAAATTCAGGGATACTCTGGAGATTCTTTTCCAGGTTACTCATACTAAGGGATGAAAATCGATCATGTGCAGTATCATGTGCAATATCTCTAGTCTCTGTGGCTGGTAGAAAAAAGCATGCAAGTCACTCATTGGTTCTTGAAGGTTGGAAGAGACACCACTTTTAATCATATTTCTTTGGCCAGAATAAGACCCAAAGACTTGATGAACAAGAAGAGAGACAAGAAGTACCATCTACTATGTGCTTAGAAGAAGAATTTGAATCTTGGGGAATAGACTGATGACTACCACAGAGGTCATCCTTTACTACTGTGGATCCATCCCTTCACATTTTGCAAGTGCCATAAGAAGGTTTTGGGGGGGATCATTTTTGTAGTTGTTGTCAATTTCTGTAGTGTAAACATTTCTACCATGCTAATTTCAAGTTACTAATGTGATATCACTGAATGCAGAGTAGGAAAGAGATGCTACAAATTGGCTCTCATAAGGCAGTACAAGTTGGCTTTTGCATACTGGTGACATTAGATGGGAGGGAAAAAAAGACTCAGAGTTAAAAAAAAAACCCAAACTATGGGTCAGATTTGAAACAGTTTAATTGTAATGAATACACCGTCCTATCGGATCAATACAGAAGAACTGCATTCACTATTTTTGTTTTAGAAATAATTTTTTTGGACACATCCCAGTAATTCCTTCTGTGTTGTACTTTGGGGTTGTTCTCTGGGAAATTTACTGAAACTGCCAGGGAACTGCCACTTTTAATAATTTCAGCTCTGAAAGAGAGAGAAAAGGTAAGCTACGAGACCTGGGACTCAGGCGGCTCTGGACTAGCTGGGCTGTGCTGCTGAGAAGCTGTGAGCTGGGCACATACATCATTTATCTGGGAGTAATGACACTTTTTTAAAGCCTTCCTGTGCTGGCTCTTAGTTCATTTAAAGGAATGGTACGAAGAGTCTAAGGTAAATGAATAGAAAAGACTGAGTGGGGGTGCTGGGAAAGAGAACTGGAATTGAGAAAAAGACAATGAGGAAACAAACAAAACCCAACATTTATCAAGACCCTCCTATGTGTCAGTGATTATGAGATTATGAGTGATTATGAGATTATGATTATGTGATTATGAGAAGCACTGTGTTTATTTATTCATGCTCTCTAATTCAATTTCCATACCAACCTCGTGAGACAGTGATTATTTTATCTATTTTACGGAAGAGGAAAATGAACCAGAGCACAATTATTCACCCACAGTCACTCCTAGCAAGTGGAGAGCTGGTGTTCCCAGCAAGATCTGCACGTGCAATCCTGGGTCCTTCGCACCGTGCACAGCTGCCTTGTGGGCAGGAGCTTCCAGGGGAAAGTGAGACTAAGACCCCTCCCAAGAGGGCATTCGAGCTGTGACTCTTATGAATTATCCTTGGATGGGTTTGTTGATCTTTGTTGTTCTTTACCCTCTCAGATCTTTAAATCTTAAGAGACACTGGTCAGAATAGGATGATTTAAGCAATATGTTTAGGCACGATATATCCATTTCAGAACAACAAAATCCTAAGGGTTGGGTAACTTTTGCTCTGGGTTGGAGGTTGCCTTTTGGATTTCTCCCAGGCAAAAGTGCCAGAAAATAGGTATCTGCTGGGCCTGGATTTAAACATCAAGCCCTAGAAAATATAGAAAGATAAAGAACAAGGAGACGGAAGAGGAGAGGAGAGACCATGGTGAAGCAACAGACAGGTTTCGTTGCCCAATAAAGACTGCACCATCAGAGCACTGATTCTTTCTCTGAGTCTGGCTTAAAATCAAAAGTAGAATCAGGCATCTGCTTTAATGAGTAAGAAAATATTGATTAAAAGCACCAGACTCTCTCAACTCCCAGCTCTAAAATCTCACTGCTTTGATAGCACAAATCGATATCCTCTCATGAAGGTTTAGGTTCTGATTTTTGAAATAGGAACTGCACGAGGGTCCAATAAGAACTGCCACCCACCCAGCAGAGGGTCTGCAGAGGGCACTGGGTTAAGGGAAGCACATTTAGCATTCCGGCAGCTTTTATTCAGGAAGGAAACTTCACAAATGACCTCTTGCCAAAGACTAACCGGGAAGGGATCAGATTGCTTGTGTACATACATGCATGGATATATCTCATATGAACTGAGATATATGTTCTGATATATATGTTCATGGTGCTCATGTGACTGAGCACCATGAACTAGGATTAGAGGCATGAGCTTGCACGTACTGGCTGTTGAGTTTGTATGGCATACCTGGATACCTCGTCTTGCCTTTTCCTTTCTGTGGGGAGGTCCTAAAGCTGAATGGATCTGGTCGGATAACAGATGTGTACATACCTCCTTTAGTCTTGTTCACTGGAATTGAAGGTTAAGTATTTTCTTGGGCTGGAGAGTGAGCACACATTTTGAAGTCAACACAGACCTGTGACTGAGGAAATCATTTAACCTTGCTGAGCCTGTTTTTCTGGCTGTGAAATGTAGAAGATAGTAGATTTTAATTTAGTAGAGTGCCTGGGAAGCATTTCATAAATTGAGCATTATACTAATTCCAATATTTCTTCTAGGTTACTAGTGAAGTTATTTACCTAATGAATGTCACAACACTAGTTGGGGTCTGAATAAATGGGGAAGTAAACATTACTCTAGCCAAGTGACTCTTATTTCTCATCTGCCTTCCAGTTCTGGATTTTAGATTCAAGCCAGCCATTAACTCCTTTGAGGAGGGACTCTTGTCTATGTTTCATCATCAGAAGTATAAAACAGAGTCACAGGGTGTCAGCTCTACACATATGTGTGACTTTGGGTCACACTCTTGTGCTTCTGGGCTCTAGTTCCCTTATCAATAAACGGAGGGTGAGGTCATAGGGAATTTGACATCACTCAGGCCCCTCTAGTGGGAACATTTCTGAATGGTTCTCTGTTTGGCACTGAGCCTTTTATCTCAATGTTTGCCTATGGCCTGAAGAACTTCTCCTTTTGGATAGTCTTTTTCCTCCAGGTTGGGGGCCTTCTCTGATAGTGGATGACTGCTTCCTTCCATCTTCATGGGTTGTATTATGTACTTACTGGCTACTCTTGTGATATCGAATCACTGAGTGATTCCTTTTTCTGTTGTTCAATGTTTTCTGGTCTCCACTCCCTGTTTCCTCCTCCCTGAATTCTGCTGTGGTGTTTACTTGCCTATTTTGGGGGCTAAATGACCCTGAATGGTGCATCTGTTGTACTAGTCAACTGGGATAATCAGGGTGTTTTGCAGATGTGCAAACCAAGTTCTCTCCTCAAAGCTGCTTATTAAATTCTGCATGATTTCTTTCAATGAAGACCAAAGTAAGAAATTCCTCAGATGACAGTACCATGGGTGTTCTTAAAAACAAATCAGCAAGCAAACATGGGATAGTGATGGTTCACTTACTTGATTGTTTCTCTCTATTTGGTTTGGTAGCTGGAAAGCCAAAAGCCAGACTCTTTGGCTTACAGCTAGCAAGATTATCTGACAGGGTTGGACATGGTGGTACACAAGCCTGTAATCCCAGTATTTGGGAATCTGAGACAGGAGGATTGCAGGTTCAAGACCAGCCTCAGCAAGCTAGTGAGATCCTGTTTCAAAACAAAAAAATGCAAAAGGGATAGGGTATAGCTTAGAGATAGAATACCTCTGAGTTCAATCCCCAGTACCCTACCCAATTTGTGTGTGTGTGTGTGTGTGTGTGTGTGTGTGTGTATGTGTGTTAAGCATTTTGTGTGTTATTCTTTACCTTGAGTTTATTTTACTTTTCCTCAATTTATTTCTCCCTCATTCAAATTTGTTAGTTAAAAAAATCCTGTTATACTTTAAAAGGTTATGCCTTGCCCCTTTGGAGCAGGATGAAGCCTAAGTAAATCAATGAATAAATATATTTTGGGCATTTTGTATAGCTGAGTGCTTGTCCCAACCACAGGGGAAAGCAGTCAGAGAAGGCTTCCTGGAGGAGGATGCTTAAAACATGTTATCCTAGATAACATCAGCAACTGTGCAGGCCAGTCAAGTGGCATGTGACTTGAGGTCAGTAGGTATAGGGATAAAAGTGAAATATTGAAATCCTCAGAAGACTTCTATAGTAGGGCAGGAAACATTTCCATGTAATATAGCCCAATCATGGGAAATTATATTATATCTTCACAACCAAGGGGAGGAGATTACACATTTTCTCTAGATAATTGATATAACTTACCATCAAATTTTGTCTCAGTCAGAAATGAGAACTTCTTGTAATGCTGACACTTCTTTTGACCACCATTACCATATTATGATCCCAGGTCATTCCCTTTGAGAAACACATCAGGATTTCCCCACCAATTTTGTGATCTTAAACTTTATGACTTTCCTAACTCTGGTTTTGATCTTAAGATCTAGCCAATCCACAGAGATTTTCCTTACTCTCTAGAATTAAATATTTGCCTCTTTGGACCTTGGGCATCAATCTAATCTCAACCACCACTGAAACTATCTTCACCTGCTACCCCTGACCAGGGCTTGAGTCCTGTTCCTCCCCACAACCCATTTTCTTCTGCTGCTCATTCTTTAGCCCACAGACAATGGATGCATTTCAGTTATGAATCTCTGTGGAGGTTGAAAAGAAGACTCAAAGAGATAATGTTATGATGTAGGTTGAGAGACAAGATGGTTTACAATTTAGGGCCTTTACCTGTGTCCTTTAAAGATCTCCAAGTGGGTTTCCAGCTACTGAAGCAATTTATGCAGCTTCCTTTCTTAAAAAGATCAGCAGAGTATTTATTCTCTGTGTGCTAGGACTTTCTTTGCGTCAGTGACTGTCTGTAGAGATTGAGAGTATTTTCCCACCACCTAGACCTGGGAAGGCAGCAGGGTGGAGCTGCACAGTCATTTCCAGTCTTTTCTAATACTATACCTACGAAATCCAGCTTTACTCAGAAAAAGATAGGCTGCGAGCATTATTTATTAGTAGTTACTCAAGCAATCAGACTAGAAGAATTTTTATTATTTATTTATTGGTGCATTGTAATCATACATCTTAATGACAGCACTCATTTAGTCCTTCCCCAATTCCCATCCCATTCTCTCCCCTTCCCTCCTTCTCATGTTCGGCTTAGTGATTGACTTTGATATGTTTGTGAATGTACGTTGTGTGCATTAGAAACATTTTTAGTAAGCAAACTTTGGCTTTTAAAATAATGCAAATCCTCTAATGGTGAAGCCCTCTTTTGGCTCCTTTCTAGAACCTACTGCACACCACTACTTTATTTGTTTGTTTTTTAGTACTAGGGATGGGAATCAGGAGTGTTCAACCACTGAGCTACATTCCCAGCCCTTTTTATTCTGAGAGCATCTCCTTAAGTTGTTCAGGCTGTCCTCAAACTTGTGCTCGTCCTACCTCAGCCTTCAGAGTTGTTGGAACTACAGGTGTATGCCACCACACCTGACTTATCTGCACACCACTGTTATGTTTGGATCTGAAGTGTCTACCAAAGTTTCTCTGAAAGTGTTGAAGTTTTGGTCCCCAAAGCAGCGAGGTTCAGAGGTGTCCAGGGAATGATTAGATCATGTGAACTCTGACCTCATCAGTGAGTTAATAATTATAATTTGAAGGCATTTTAGGAATTGTAGGAGGAGGGATAAGGTGGAAGGAATTAGGGGCCATGCCCTTGGAGATTATAGCTTGTCACTGGCCCCTTCCTCTCATTCTGCTTCCTGGTTGTCATGAGGTGAGCAGCTTTCCTCTCCCACCCCTTCTGCCATGTTGTTCTGCCTCATCTCAGACCCAAAGCAAAGGAGCCAGCCAGCTATGGAATGCTATCTCAGGAACAGTGAGCCAAAATAAACCTTTCTTCCTTTAAGTCCTCTAAGTTGTTTTTCATAGGTATTTGTCACAGTGATGAGAAGCAGACTAACACAATCACCATAACCTCCCCAGTAATGAATAAACTTCTGGGTATTAGTGGGCTCTCATTTTTCAAACCTGGGAGTACATTATCACAAGAGTCCCCCCGACAAGAGTTACAGAATATTTGAGGACATAAAACTGGTTTTAGGCCAGCCATTTCAGTGGATCTATCATGGCATCATGTTAGTCAGGATTCTCTTAAGAAACAGAACTAATCAGACATATGTGAGTGTGCTGTATTTATTATTAGGAACTGGCTTACGTTTTTATGGAGGCCGAGAAGTTCTATGATCTATTGTCTGCAAGCAGGAGACCCAGGAGAGTGGTGGTGCCATTCAGTCTGAGTTCAAAAGGCTGAGAACCAGGGGAGCCCATGGTATAAATCAAGTAGACAGGCAGAAAGTGAAAGGGGTCAATTCCTCTCCCAACTTCTGTTCATGTGAGCCCTCAAAAGATTAGATGATGCCCACCCACAATGGGGAGGGCAGTCTCTTTCACTGATTCCACCCATTCAAATGCGAATCTCCTCTTGAAATACCCTCATAGGCACATAAGAAATCATTTAATTGGGTCTTCCTTGGCCCAGTCAATTGACACATAGAATTAACCAGCACAAACATCTTAGAGTCCTGTCTACTTTGTAAAGCCCATTGTCCTTAAATATACCATTGTTGACTCAATGGTCCTACTTAACTGCAAAGGGGGCTGGGAAATCCAGTGTACCCTGCTGGTATACTAGGAAATGCTTGGTGGGCAAAAAGATGTCACAGTTTGGAAAAAACAATGGACTCTGCCTTTAAAGAGATGAAACAAACCTTCTAATTGTCTCATAACACCAGATTCAAACAAATGTCACAAAACTAATTAGTAAAAGGCCAAGAAGCTTTAACTATAGGAAATAAAGAACAGCCTGGAACTATAGTTACTCCCATTTCTCAGTGGAGGGAAAAACCCAAAATGAAACAAATTAGAGTCTCAGTCAAATCTCCTATCTGCCGTTGGTTAATATTCAATGCAATGAGAAGTTAACAATTTGAGTTTGAGATGCATCCAGAGGCTGAGAACAAAGTACCCAGAAATCATTTACCCAAAAGTTCTAAAGAAAGGAGATACTCTCTTTAACTAGTAGGCACTGAGACATCAAAAGCAGGATGATATCTGACCTTGTTAAAAGAGTCATTGCCTACAACTTGCATCTTTCTTGGAAGATGTAGATTTTTCTCTTCAAATTCCCATGGAATAGTAATAACCACAAAAGTGAATGTTCATTGAGTGCTTACTCTGGGCCAGGTAGTTCCCTTGCAATATCTTATTTATCTTCACAATAACTCGAAGAGGTTGGCTTTATTATCCTTACTTTACAGATGAAGAACCAGATCTTAGGGAAGTTAAAGAGGTCTCCAAAGTTGCATAGCTACTTTCAGTGGTACAACAACATTCAGACACACTGTGCCCACCTCCAGAGTCCACAAGCTAAAACCAATGCTTAGAAATTATCAGTGCAAAGTCTTAGGTCTTATGAGAATTCTTATGAAGAAGTTGTGAAATGATGACATGTTCAAGATGTGCTTGATGTTAATCCAGAGTGGTGGAGAAAACTGAGTGGTTAAAGAATAAATAAGCTTGACCTCATGAGGATTCTTAGTGAAACTGGGAGAGAGGCCTTGGAGGCCATGGCATTACTCACTTTATTTTTATATAAGTGAATAGATATATAGTTGTACATTTTAAGATATGCATTTAGAGTTTGACAAATAAAGAGGAATTCCAGATATTCATGTATGACCTATCCAAGACCCTGTCCCTTTAGTCTAACTGCTGCAGCTAGAATCTGGCTCTCAGCAAAGAACAGTGAGGTGCAGGGTGGGCGCTGGTCACTTTCTTCTATTTTCTTTTAGAGGCAGTGACTGAGCTTGCCTTTTTCAAATATTGTGGCATTCTTCTGGTTTCCATATATGTAGATAATCACACAACCTCTGACCTTTCTACTTGAAAACCTTGGCAGGATTTTCTGTTCTTCACAGTTTGCCAGTGGAGCTTCTAAGGAACACACAAAACACCCTAAAAGATTAGGAGCAACTAGCAGGGGGCATTGAATGAGATGGATTTAAAGAGTCAGGGCAGACAGTGACTGTTATTTAGAGACCAGACACAAGCGTGGAAGTGGGAATTGAAAAAGGAGGAAGCTGAGACATCAGTTAAGCTCTTTAAGGGGAAAAGAGCCCAAAGTACATCGTAAAGGATAAAATGTGGGCATTTATATCTTCATTAAGGAGTTTATTAATTAGAGTTGAGTTGTTAACTAGTTTATAGTTCCCTGGGACTAGGACAAGCCTCTGAGAGGAGCCCAGACAGAGAGCAGCCAGCCTGGATAATTGCCATGGCTTGCCTTGGGGGTTTGCTCTAGCTTGGCAGACAATCTAATATCCGGCAGGTGGGTGAGCAGGCTTAGGGTGCTCTACTCATTAGGAAAGACCAATTCCCAGACTCCTGGTCAGCTGCCAAAGTAGACTCCTCCCTTGTTTTATTGGAAGTGAGACAGAAACCCAGTAGTCTTACTTGGCAATGGCCCAAGACTTCCATGAGCTCCTTTCTGACGTGTGGTACAAGTGCTCCCAGATCTCAGGTGCTAGTATGGATTCTGTGTCTTTAAGCCAAAATGATGCATCCGGGCACCATGCTCCTCTGGTTCACAATAGCAAACACTGCCTGTCTTTGTGATGTTGCATGGCATTTGTGACAATCAGAGTGGAGTGTTCTGCTCTGACTCTTTTTGTTTCTCACTCTTAGTCATGTCTCCCATTTATAATCCCGTATTTACCTATTTGGCTTGATGACTCTATTCATTTTTGTTGGCTTTTGCCTCTTCAGTTTTCCCTTAAGGAGGAAAAGGAACACGCCAGGGGTGGCCAGGATGGAAACATCAATGTGGGGAGTGGCTGGGCTTGGTCAAAAAAGTAATGAGGGTGAGGACTTCCTTGGAAACAGAGAGTGTGTGTTCTATTTAGGGACAATCAAGTGTAAGTTTCTCAATCATCCCTGGCCTGGGCCAATAAAACACATCAGAGGGAGGATTTGTCCTGTGGGTCCACAGTTTGCCACTGCTGGAATTGACTGCCATTCTTGGGACTATATATATATATATATATATATATATATATATATATATATATATATATATATATGATTTTTTTGTATATGTATGGGCATGTTACTGGGCCTGCTCAGTCCTCCGGTGAGGGTGAAGGTGGAGAGTGTCTCAGATGAGGGTACACAGATTCTCTTCTTGCATTTCCAATCATGGAAAATCCTAGATGCAAAGAAGGGGAACCATATTTTGAGTGCCCGATCCCTATCCCCTTTTTCCCCCCTCACTTACTGTCCCTGGTCTTGAGTCTTTCTTCTCTTTTATGGAAAGTTGCTTTGGTACTTTCTGGACTAAGCACATGAATGCATACTAAAGTGATAATGGCTTCAAGTTATTCTAGGAGTTGTTCCTGTGGTCCATGGAAAGATTAAGGCTTAACCCAAAGGAATCCTCTCTCATAGTAGCTTCGTACCTATTTTAGTACTGGAGAATTGAATATGTTTGGGGAACTTTATAGAAATCATACGGTGAATTCTTTAGATGACTCGACTTCTAATTTATTCTTCTTTAAGAAGAGGTTAAAAAGTTAAATACTATATTTCCAGTATTGCTTTATGATCAGGGATCTGGGTATGAAAGAGATATTTCCAATTAGTTGTACTTGTTCCCAGATATACAAGGTTGGAGGAAGGTGGAAACCATTTTCCTGCTTCTCTTTTGTGTTTCTGCTGGCAAGCAAACAAGGCTGGGACATGAGAACCGCTTTGGCATCTCTATTCTAGTGTCTAATCTCCAGCTTCCTAAGGATTTAGAGGCAGTTATGGCAGCCATATCTCCCTGAACCTGCTTCTTATCTTGCATCCAGCCATGTGGATGTGACTTTGCATTTATACCTCCAGTGGAAGCCTCAAAGGTGGCTAGTTTGCTATTGATCTGTGAGTCACTTCTGGAAGCTCCTCTTCGAAGATGCTCCTTCAGTCTTCTGTCAATTTCATAAACTCTGAAATTCCCTGTATTAAGTCTACCTGCTCAAAATACCTTGAGTGGTTTCTACATTTTTGTGTTGAACCTTGATTGCTATAGATCCTTCTAGAGTTTTATGCTATACTTAACTTCTGATGATAGTCCTCTTTCTAACACTTGAATCCTAAGTTTGACATGAAACTAAAGAATGGGAAATGAGGTCACTCCTTCCTCCCTCCTCCTCCTCTGCCTCCTCCTCCCCCTCCTCCTCCTCTGCCTCCTCCTTTTCCTCCTCCTCCTTCCCCTCCTCCTCCTCCTTCTCTACTCCTCCTGCTAGGATATAAAGGTACATTTGGCAGAGAAGGCCCCGGCAAGTGTGGGAACAAAGTGCCAAACGCTGTGGTATTGACTTGAGTTGGGCTCATTAGTTAGTTTTTGCTGGACCAGGTGTTCCCTGCTATGAATGTCACTAATGTCTTATAGAGGGTTTAGGTCATTGCAGATTATACTGGCAGCCAGCCCTCTTTTTAAAAAACTTTCTCACTGGTAGAGATAAAGATCTTTGAAAAAGAGGATAAGGGTAGCATAAATAGGTGATTTGTGTGTATGCCTGCCTGTTGCCCTGGCCTTTTTAAATTGTTAAGGTACATCAGTGAGAATAATATAGTCATCTTTCCTAGTGGGGAATGCACTTTGGTGTGGGGATAATTGAATCGGCAATGGGAAGGTGGAAGTGTTGTTTTGTGTCAAAATATTCATTTCTCCCATAACTGTTGAGTAAATGTAGCCATTAGCATATGCATACAATCTTCCTTAATCCTTTGAGCATTCAAGCAGCAGGTAGACACTTCCTGCTGAGAAACATATTTGAGTGGAATGAACATTTTTAAAAGGAACATGTATCTGTTCGCCATCTGGGAGGCCAGAATTACTCTTCTGTGTTTAGCATGAATTCAGGTGACTTTGGAAGAGCAAGAGCAGTGATGCTGCTCTAAATCTGGATGCTCACTAAATCCAGCTTTCCTTGTAGCTGAGACTGAAGATTCTCTGGACCACATGGTAGTGTAAAGGCAGAGCGTCATGGAAAGTGGGTGATGCCTCTGGCATCTTTTTTTTTTTTTTAAATATACTTTTTTTGTGGTACTGGGGATTGAACTCGGAGGCATTCTACGCCCGAGCTACACCTCGAGTCCTATTTTTATTCTTTATTTTGAAATAGAGTCTCACTAAGTTATGGAGGGCCTCACTAAGTTGCTGAGGCTGGCGGTGAACCAAGATCCTCCAGTCTTAGCCTCCCAAGTACTGGGATGACAAGCGTGTGCCACCACTCCCAGCTTTAAATATACTTTTATTGGTGCATTGTAGTCTCACATCATAATGCAGTTCAGAGTGATAGGGACATACACGCACACAGCACTTGGTGAGCTTCCCCCAGCACCTTCTCCACTCCCTCCCCTTCCCCATATTTTATATTGCCCTTTTAAATTTTTCTATAGCAACTGCTCCCCTTCCTCCCTCCCTCCCTTCCTTCTTTCCTTCCTCCCTTCCTCCCTTTTTTCTTTTTTCAGTACTAGAGATTGAACCCAGGGGCATTCTAACTCTGAGTTCCACCCCTGGTCTTTTTTTTTTTTTTTGAAATAGGGTCTCTCTAAGTTGCTGAAGTTGGCCTTGAACCTGCGATCCTCCTGTCTCAGCCTCCCAAGTACTGAGATTACAGGTGTGTGCCACCATGCCCGGTTAGAAATTTCTTTTTAAATGCTTAGTTGTGTTGTGGTTTGGTGTTAGTAATGTATATGTACAAAATGTCAATGGAAGTTTCCACATATGTACAAAATGTCAATGGAAGTGTCTGATGAGGGCTAGTCACTGGTAGCATTAGCTTTCATGCTAAAGGCATAGCTCTTTCTAACCTTTATTGCCGTTTTAAATTTTTCTATAGCAATTGCTCCCCTTCCTCCCTCCTTCCCTTCCTTCTTTCCTTCCTCCCTTTTTTCTTTTTTCAGTACTAGGGATTGAACCCAGGGACATTCTAATTCTGAGATACACCCCTGGTCTTTTTTTTTTTTTAATTTTGAATTAGGGTCTCTCTAAGTTGCTGAGGTTGGTCTTGAACCTGAGATCCTCCTGTCTCAGCCTCCCAAGTACTGAGATTACAGGTGTGTGCCACCATTCGCGGTTAGAAATTGCTTTTTATTATTTATTAATTAATTAATTAATTAATTTATTTATTTATTTTGCGGTACTGGGGATTGAACTCAGGGGCATTTACCTCCGAGTTACACCCCCAGCCCTATTTTTTATTCTTTATTTTGAAACCGAGTCTCACTAGGTTTCGGAGTGCCTCACTAGGTAGCTGAGGCTGGCCGTGAACCCGGATCCTCCGGTCTCAGCCTCCTGAATGCTGGGATTACAAGCATGCACCACCACGCCCGGCTAGAAATTGCTTTTTAAATGCTTAGTTGTAATGTGGTGGGCTGCCACCACCCAGAGGCAGTGGAGTCCTTATCGGATTGGAGTTTTGCTACCTGTGACTAGCCCTCATCGGAAACTTCCATTGACATTTTTACATATACATACTCATGCCAAACCACATCACAACTAAGGGATTAACAGCAACTCCCAAAAGGGCTCACTCCCCTACTTGTGCACTGGATCCTACCCCTGCTGGTCTTACCTAACACCTTGTATCATCAGCAATTTAGCAAGGTCCTCAGCAACTTAGCAATTTCTTATTTCAAAATAAAAAGGGCTGGGGTGTAGCTTGGAGGTGGAATGCCTCTGGATTCAATCCCTGTTACAAAAGAAGAAAATAAAAAAGCTTTTAGTCCTTAGTATACTTGAAAGTAGCTTCAGTTTCTCTTCCCCATACAGAAAATGAATATTTAAATCTTTCCAACATCTTCATAACCTTTTTCTGGGAATCTTTTGAAGTGTGCCAGTCTCCTCTTAATTATGAAACTGCTCAAGGATGAAAAGAAGAGACACCATAAAAGTTAAATCAAGGTATCAATTAAACTATGAAACTCAACTGCCTTTCATCACATTGTCACTATGGGACAGTATATCTGAGTTTCACTTTTGGACATTGGGAGAACTTTGTCCTCTAATCCAGAAGGCCAATAATGTCAGCAGGAACCAGGAAAGGACCATGGTGTCAACAATGAGCTGGGGGCTCTTGACATAACTGGCCACCTGCAGACAGCTATTTATAGGTATGTTTTCTGCCTGGTCTTCCAAACTCCAATTCATTCCAGATTGATCTTTATAAAATGCAAGTGTGATTATGCTGCTTCTATTCTTATAACCTTCAAATGGCTTCTAACTGCTGTTTGAGGGTTAATATTAAGATCCTTAACATGGCCCAGGACACGGCCTGCCACTATCCAGCCCTTCTGCTGCATCTTGACCTGTCCCCTCCCTTCCACTGTGCTTCACCACTCTTAGTGCTGATGTTCTAAGCTCTCTCCCCTGGTAGTTTTTTTTTTTTCTTTAACAAGTGTGTTTTTCTATTTACCTGAAAAGTTCTATTCCTTTCTCCTCAGCTGGTGTCTTGATCAGCATTCTTACTGCTGTGACCCAGTAAGCCCAGTCACACACAATTTAAAGGAAGGAAGATTTACTTGCTTGCAATATTTGGAGTTTTCAGAGTTTCAGTCCATATCAGGTTGATCCTGCAGAGCTGAGGGCATGGCAGCTGAAAGCAGAGAGAAGGAGAGAGCAAGGGCTATGTTCTCACATCATGGAGGCTGAAAGCAGGGACAGAGAGAGAGAGAGAGAGAGAGAGAGAGAGAGAGAGAGAGAGAGAGAGAGAGAGAGAGAGAACGAACCACATGTAATATAATCCCCAAGGCCACACTCCCAGGGATCCACCTCCTCCAGCTCATACCTGCCTAGGTTACCATCCAGTAAATCCATTATAAGGTACTTATCCTCTGATGAGATTATAACACTCGTGGCTTAATTATATCAATTCTGAACATGAGCTCAACAGGGGACGTTCTATAGATAACCATAGCACCTGATCTACTGCCATCCATCCTTCAGTTCTTCAACTTATATGTGACTTTCTTAAGAAAAATTTTTTTTTTGCCCTGAAGGTGTCATATAGCTTTTCTTTCTCTCTTCCTGGGTAGACTGTGGTCTCCACTAGGTGGAGGCCATATTTGCCTTACTTTTTTCTTTTGGCACCTGGTAAGCATTGGATAAGTATTTGTTGAATGAGTCAATGAGTTAGCTAAGAGTGCACTAAACATATGTGACTGTTTTCTTTCCCCATCTAGATTTTAAATGTCTTAAAGACAGAGGTTGGGTTTTTATTAATTTCTTTAGGCCTTAAGCTGTGTAGCAGCTTTGCAAATGGTGATCTTTAATGAAGTTTGCTGGTTAATTAGTGATCTGCCAAGCACAGATGAATTAGTCAGGGTATGGAAAAATAAAGAAAAGGCCAAGATGAAATATATTGGGTCATTTTAATGAATGAATGCAATCTGGTGTTTACAAATATATTAATATACTGGTCTCTCCCTATGTCCAATGATCAACAAATTAGTAAATTATGTCCTGTATTGAACTCTCTAATTTTCAACACAATTACTTACTTAAGTAATGACTTTTGTCTCCACTAAAAGTGTTTGCTTAACATAGGTAAAAGTCTTTGATTTAGTGAGACTCGGTTTCAAAATAAAGAATAAAAAATAGGGCTGGGGGTGTAGCTCGGAGGTAGAATGCCCTGAGTTCAATCCCCAGTACCGAAAAAAAAAAAAAAAAAAAAAAGTCTTTGATTTTGGTTAATAATAGCTGCTAACAGCATTTAATGTTTTTGTTTTTGAGAATAACTGGTATTTTTTCATCAACTTGTTAATATGTTGTTTTAGCCCAATTTTTGTTGCTATAACAAAATACCTATGGCTGGGTAATTTATAGAGAAAAGAGATTTGTTTGGATCATTATTTTAGAGTGAAGAAGTCCTAGGTCAAGTGGCCAAATCTGGTTGGCTTCTGGCATGGGTCTCTTGTTGTGTTGCAGTGTATTGTAGAAGTAGAAAGTGGACGCAGGCATGTGTAGAAGGAGCACATGTGCAAAAGAGACTGAGAGGAGGTGCCAGGCTTGCAGCTTAGAACACCCACTATCACAGGAACTAAACCAGTCCCACAAGACCTAATCCAGTCTTGAGAGAATTAACCCAGTCTCTAAAAAAAAATTTTAATCTGTCCATGAGAGCAATGTCCAAAGGCCCCAGCTCCTGACACTGTCTCCTCCAGGAATAAACCTCAATATAAATTCTTTGGGGGACAAGTCATAGCATCTGTCAAGGACCACCTATAATAGGTAGGTGACCAAGCACATTGTGAGGATGAAAGAGACATCTCAGGCTGTATCTTTTAATTTATTGATTATTGAATGGGTACTGGATTTTCATGGCTACAGACCATGTTTGCTCTCTGTACTGTTAACCATCTCCATGTCTTCTTATTAGAAGAGGACAGGACAGAATCCTGAGCCTCTCATTCAGAAGGGCACAACTAGCGGGGCGTGGTGGCGCACGCTTGTAATCCCAGCATTCGGGAGGCTGAGACCGGAGGATCCAGGTTCGTGGCCAGCCTCAGCTACCTAGTGAGGCACTCCGCAACGTAGTGAGACTTGGTTTCAAAATAAAGAATAAAAAATAGGGCTGGGGGTGTAGCTCGGAGGTAGAACGCCCCTGAGTTCAATCCCCAGTACTGCAAAAAAAAAAAAAAAAAAAAAAAAAAAAAAAAAAAAAAAAAAAAAGAAGGGCACAACTGACCCTTCTTTGTTTATTGATTCTGACTTAAATTTGTGAAGCCTTATCTTCTTTTGTGTTCTTTCTGCATTAAAGCCCCATAGATTTTGCATCTTCTTTTGCTTTGTCTAAATTATCATCAAAATACTAAATTGTCCTTGCCAACCTGGAATCCCTTCCATCATGTAGCATATTGCACTTTGAAATATATTTGGCTCTATGCTTCTTTTCTGATTGTTGCTTAGTTTATAGCTCAAGAATCTTGGGGTGAAAGAGGTATAATTACCTAGCTAAGGTTTTATGGCTATTGAGTGGATAAACTGGGTGTATTTGCCAGGACTCTTCTGATTTAAGAGACAAAAACCCAGTTTGAACTAGCTACTTGTTTAAGAGGAACAATACACACACACACACACACACACACACACACACTGAAGAGTTTGGAATTGTTTAAAGGACGAAAGAAAGCTATAGGAGCCACATCAACTTTGGAGACTTTTGGAAGAGCAACCAAAAAACCTGAAGCCTGTGGGGGATTTTCAGCCCTTTTTGGGGGGATTCTGGCATCACTGGGTCAAATTTTCCCAGGAGCATGGGATGCAGTGGTCCATAGGGCTGCTATGTAGGGTGTGCATAACTGTGTTTCATCTAAGCGTCAGGAATCAAAGACATCAAAGATCTGTGTCTATAATGGAAAATTCCCAGCAGATGGCACTCAAATATCTTTTCTAATCACAATCGGTCAATTGATTTGAGGAGCAGACACATTTTCTATTTTGTACAAAGGCTTTTTAAGGGACACTGGGGATTCTGTCTTCTAGCAACTCTGAGGTTACATTCTTCTTGATTATAACCAAAGAAGAAAGAGAAACCTTTTCTTCCAAGCTCCAGCAAAAATAACCTACACAATAGCCTTGATGGATCTGGTTTGGGTCCCAGCTTGGGCCAATTTCTATGGCTGGGGTGAGGTTCAGTGATTAACTTCTCAGGCATCACTAACCACAGAGCCTTTCTTTCCATTTATAAAATTCCATCTTATGCCTATGAAATGCAATGAGTCCACATGTAATCACCAACATACTCCTCCTCCTTTTTGAGAGGTGTTCTAAACCATCACCGACTATTATATCTATTACAAGTACAGGGGTTTGGGGAATGCCTGCTATGGTTGTAATGTATTTTCTCCAAAATTCAGGTTTCAATATGATAGTATTAATAGGTAGGGTCTTTAAGAGGTGTTCAGGTCATGAGGGCTCCTTTTCTCATGAATAGGATTAGGTCCTTATAAAAGAGGTTTTCTGATAAACTTGCCTTTCTGCCCTCTGCCATTCGAGGTCACAGCATTCTTCTACTCCAGAGGACACAGTAGTAAGTTGCTACCTTGGAATAGCATAAAACCGTGAACCTGCCAGCACCTTGATTTTGGACTTACCAGCTTCCAGGGTAGACAAATAAAATTCTGCTCTTTATAAATTACCCAGTGTGTGGTCTTTTGTTATTGCAGCACAAACGAAGACATTGCCTTTCTCTCAGTGAGGTCAGATATGGTACCTTGAAACTCTGAAACTTGTGGGCACTGCAACTAATTGAACCATTTTTCAACCCACTCAAGATACAACAAACACAACAAGGATTCCTGTTTGGAAACAATGACAGGGATAAGCAGAATATGGTGGGACAACTTTGAAGACTATGCCACACTCCACTCAGTAGAACTAGCCAGGCATATCATATCCATTTTGACTCTGTCCTGAGGTCTTTGGCATTCTTACACTTGATCATTTCCCTCCATGGCCACAGTAGGTTGAAGGACAGCATGTAGAAAGCTATATTCTTTGAGAAGTCCTTTTATCACGGGTTCCAGAGACTCGAGGGATTACCCCAGAGGTTGAGCAGTTTTAGGCTTCTACCTTAGAAGTTTCTGCACCACAACACTTCGTATAAAGAGCTAGTTGGATGCTAATGCTGAGTTCATTTTAATGGATTCTGTTGACTTATAAAAAAAAAGTCAGAGATTTGATTGAGTCATAATATCTGATTCTAGATCCTGCCTTTGAAGTTTCTTGTTTTCTAGAAACAAATCTATAGGGCTTTGTCCATTCTCCTGTGGCCCCTGTTTAATAGCTTCTTCCATAGCCCCTGCTTCAGGACAACTGAAGCAATAGTCTGAGCTGGTAAAACAGTGCTCAGCTGCCCTCTGTCCCCAAGTTACATCCCAGAAATCTGAATTTTGTGATGGGAAAAATTCCCATCCTTTCTCAGGGAGAAGTACACGGTAGGAGTTGCTTAGTCTGGGTAGTCAGTCTTTCCTCATTTCTAGATTACTCCTGGGTATCTCCTCTCTTCATCAGTAAAATGACTTTGCTGTGGGCCAGAGGTTCCCTCTTTAGTGGTTTTGCAGGTAATGTGTTGTTTGATTCTCTTTGGCTTTCCATCACTAGCCAGAGTCAGAAAGGGTCTCTATTTTAAAACACTACCTACCTATCTTATTTTTTCCTATCCACTTTAAGAAATGCCAAGTTGGGTTTAGGCTTATTTTCCTTTTAAAGAACCTTACTGAAAGCTACAAGAAGTACCCAGCATACTCTTAGTGTTTAACATTTTTATACCAAACCACCAAAATGTCATCAGGGTCTGTCTGCCAAGACACAACAGGTCGTAGTTAACGCCCTGTTTGTTTTTATAAGGAGGATTTCTGCTTTCCCACCTGGGCATGGGTGATCCCCACTGCCTCTGTCTTTTATTAACTAAGTCCCTTCTATATTTAAAGGTGTGTCGCTTATATCTCCTCACTTCTAGAAATGAATTTCTGTATTAGTCGGTCCTGTTTGTATTACTAATGACAGTAACTCACTTATAACTAGTTGAAGAAGAAAAGGGGGAGAGAGGAATTATTGGCAGCATCCCCAGTAGCTTACATAAGAGCTCCAGGGAGAGGCAGCTTTGGAGACGCGGACTGCACCCAGCGAATGGGCTCTCTCTGTTTCTGTCTCTGGTTCCAGATTCTCTATATATGTTGCTTCATTTGCTCAGATTCTCCCCCATGGCTGTGGGAAGCTCTGGGTTATATCCTTACACCACACAACTAAAGCAGAGAGAGGGATGTTTCCCTGCCTGCTGCAGGAGGAAAATACTGGAGATGGGCTCAGATAAACCTAGCTTGGACTAATGAGTCACGGGGGCTGAGGAGTGGGGTCCTGTAGTTGACTCATCCTAGGCTATCTGCCCTCCTTGGAGATCCTGAGGTGGGCAGACAAAGAGGAAACCACCATAACCAGATTGTGGTTCTCAGCACAGAGCTTTGCCATATGGCCTTCCTGTTTTTTTTTTTTCCCCCTAGGTACTGTATTGAACCCAGGGGCATTCTACCTCTGAGTTATACTTCCAGCCTTTTTAAATTTTGAAACAGAGTCTTTATAAGTTGTTGAGTGTCTCACTAATTTGCCTAGGCTGGCCTCAAACTTGTGATCCTCCTGTCTCAGCCTCTCAAGTAGTGGGATGATAGGTGTGCTCCACCATGTCCAGCATCTGGCTGCCTTTTGATGTTGTTTTAACTTGCTGGCCTGTTTCTCAGGTATTAGGAATTCTGATATCCTCTGTGTACTAGGGTGGTAGTTGCTGAATTCTTCTTGGTTTAGTATCATGTTTGTTTTTATGGGTGGTTAAAAATAAATACCCCAGTACTTTTGAAATCACACTGGAGAAAATAATGGTTTCCTTTTAATAGTCAAAATAAAAACCACTATCCAGAGACATTATCAGAGACAACCAACTTTCCTTCAAAGATATTGCCCATTTTTCTTGCTGACGCCATCCCTCCAGCGTTGGAAAAGCAGTCACGTTCTGTCCAAATTATGCTTCTGATGAATGTGGTTGCTGGATATTCAGCTGGGACAGTGATCTGCAGAGACAGCAATTGAAATGGCCAATCACAGGAGCCACTACATCATGCCCGAGCGCAGGTGTGTGATTAACAGCAGGTGCTGGAGATGTCAGAGCTGGCAAATTGGAGTCTTCCTTTCTCCTCACCTTAGAGGTGCTTTAGATTTCCTTGGAGCTGAAATCTCTGCAGAAAGATAAACTCTGCCACAAGCAGCTGCTCACTGGATACTTGGGATAGGCTGCTCTGCAGGGGAAGAGACTTTTTAAAGGTATATTTCTTATCTTTCCAGCTTGCTGTGAACCCCTTGGGACTAGGGACCAGAGTTTATATTTCTGTGTGTGTGTGTGTGTGTGTGTGTGTGTGTGTGTGTGTGTGTGTGTATGTGTGTGTGGTCCTGGGGATTGAATCAGGGGCATTCTACCTCTGAGCTATACCCCCAGTCATATTTTATTATTTATTTTTAAACAAGTTCTTGCTAAGTTGCTGAGGGCCTTGCTAGGTTGCCAAGGCTGGCTTTGAACCTGTGATCCTCCTGTCTCAGCCTCCCAAGTACTGGGATTATAGGTGTGCATCACCATGCCTGGCAAGCTTATATTTGTTTATATACCTGACTCCTCCTAGAGCAGTTCTTTGTACACAGAGGGAAGTAAGGGTGGGAGGGTAACTATGAGGGCGGGTCAAGCACCACTGGCTTAGAACAAATGTGTAGAAAACTCTCCCCAGTCAGGAGAATGATGGCCATGGAACAAGACTTGATCTAGAAGCTAGAAAGCATCTGGGCTCTGGCTCTATTTCTGACTCTAATGTTTTGAGCAATAATACTTATTAAATCAATAAACACTTAACTGAGTGACTATTACATGCTAGAACCCAGGGGTAATAGTGAACCTGATAGACAAAATTCATTTCCTCATGGAACTTTTATTTTAGCAGAAGGATACAGAATAAAAACAAGATAATTATGGATGATCAGAAGGCCCATGAGGAAGAAGGATATGATGGTGAGTAATCAAGAAAGTCTTTAAGGAGAGGGAAGAAAGGGGGTAAGATTGCATGAGATAGGAATGCAGGCTCAGATATAGAGGCAGAATTGAGTTGAACCTCAAACTTTCACTTAGCACCTGTATGTTCTAAGCAGAGTTGTGTAACTTCTCTGAGTTTCATTTTTCTCACCTGGAAAAGGGGGCTAGGCCTCTTGTTTATAAAGCTGATATAAATATTAAATTAAAAAGATATAAAATGTACAATAAGTATTTACTTTAATAAGTAAATAATGTACTTATTTAATAATAATATTTAATAATACCCATTAAATTATGTGAAAGATATTTAATAATTTGATAATAAGTATTTAACAATACTTATCAAATACCTTTTGTCACCCAATTTTGTTTTTCTTAAAAAAAAAAAAAACTGGGTGTGTTGGTGCATTCCTGTAATCTCAGTACTTAGGAGCCTGGGATGAG
>PVLC010002974.1:59230-104910 GCA_004027655.1 Graphiurus murinus
AAAAAAAAAAAAAAAAAAAAAAAAAAAGAAAGAAAGAAAGAAAGAATAATTCCTGATTACTTTCCAGGAGGTTCCAAAGGCTTTCAGTGAAGTACAAGATGGATAATTGTCATTTCTTCTTGACTTAGCAATCTTCTGAGCTGTGTATCTTTAAAGACAAAGAAGCAGCCATAAATCTTACAAAGTTCAGAATCCATTACCTAGGAATATGGATAATGTCTCCCATCTTGATGTATAATTATCTTTCTAAGAACAGAACTGGCTAAAGAAAGCCTTGACTGACTTAAGAAAGTTCCAAATCAACCATTGCATCAACAGTTGCTCTTAATTTAATGCATTACATATGGCTCCAGGTGTGAGTATGACAAACCAAAGCATTTATGGGATGAACAGTCAGATGTTCCATTCTCTATTTACCTATGAGCAGATTAGAATGCACGGTTTCTTAGAACAGGTGAGTCAGGGGTCCCGAAGTGTGCATGGCCCCCACCGGTAGCATCAGCCTTGTCCCAGTGATCTACAGGGCTGGAGGAGCACATTGCAGAAGAACTCTACACCAACAGGCAGACCCCACGGGAGCCACTCCTGTCCCTTCCTTGTGAAATTGTGCATCCTTCATCCTTCCCCCTTGCAAATATTTTAGGCATTCTCTGTCTCTAGATGTTATCTAAATCTACTCCACAGAGGCTAAAAATTCTACCTCATAAAGCTTCTTCTTTGGTTTCAAAGCATTATCCTCAGAAGACCTTTGCTTAGGTATTTATGGAGGGAAGAGCTGGTAAAAGAACTAATCTGACTTGTCAATATACTACAGTTGGGAGTTAAGGGTGCCAATCATTCACCTTTGCCATAACTGTATTGGAGTTATTGTCAATTAAAGTCAGACAATCTGAGACACATGCATTTGAAATGCAGCTTTATTAGTTGCCCAATAACTTGCCTTTGTCTTCCAGTGCTGATGTAGTTGACTTAGAGCTGATGAAGTTATAACTTAGACCAGAAGCCCAAATTGGAACTTTCTAGTTCTTCTACTTTTGTTGGATTCAGGGCAGCTGGATGCCAATTAGGGCTGGTGTGATTCACCTACTTATTCAGTCATGAGCATGGAGCTGGGAAATAGTGGCTTTCCAAAATTATAACAAAATACCAGAGATAATTAACTCATAAAGAGAAAAGTTTTATTGATTCAAGTTTTGGAGATTCCATGGATAGACCCACGAATCAAGGAGCAAAGAGAAAGAAGAAAGGGTCTGGGTCCCACAATCCCTTTCAAGGACATGTCTCCAGTGACCTTAGAACTTCCCATTAGGCCCTACCTCCTTATAAGTAGTGTGCACTAACCCAGTGTGCCACTGGAGCTCCAGGTCCGACCTCCTAAAGGTTTCACTGCCTCCCAAGAGTGCCACCTCAAGTGGCACACGGGTCTTTGCTGTATGTTCAGCATTTAAACTATAGCAGACAAGGACAGTTCTAGTGGGCCAAATGTATTGTGACAGAAAAGAAAGGAGACAGAGAAGCAGAGGAGGGAAGAGGAGGAGTGGAGAGATACTACTCAGGCGTCTAGCCACCCATGTGATCACAGTTTTTGATGGGAGGAAGGTCACTTGTCTTTGCCTAGAGGAAGCGCTAGCTCTCAGCAACCTGTTCACCCAGTTGAGGTTTCTTTCTTGGTATTTGTGCCCTTATTTATTTAGTCCGTGTTTCTAGGGGCCTCACACTCTGGCATCACACACCGGGTTTGTCCTCTTAGGCCATCTCATCCCCACACACCTTCAGACCTTCTCGCTCTCCTCTGATGCACCTACCTCATGATCTCTTTCCTTAGCTTTCTATTTAATCTCAAAAACTAATCTATGTTGTTTATGTTTGATCGTGGCATGACATTTGTTTTCTTATAGTACTCTTTGTTGTCTTAACACAAGATTGTGACTTTACATGTGAATATCAGATTTCAGGGTAGGCAAGTATGGAAAATGTTTTCTTCACAGAACATTTCTCTGTCCCTTGAGCCATGCAGAACAGGCAACAGTCAAAATGCCAAAATGGGCCTGGCCACGCTCATCTCCCATCAGTTGCTTGGGCTCTGCAAGGAACAGGAAGAAAGCTTCTCCTCTTGATATACCAGCATCTAATTTATTGTGAGAAGGGTCACAGAATATTTAGTGCAAAGAAGAGAAACTATATGGGGGACATGAAATATTCTTCTTTTTTTGCTGTCGTTTGGAAAGGAGATTTTTTTTTTCTTATCCAAAGGGGATGAGTTTAAACAGTGGCAGATTGGGAGCTTCTCATAACTGACTTGCAGACCTGGAAAGCTCTTCACCCAGGGAACAGGCTGCCTTATCTCTTTGACCTTGAAGATGTTTAAGCAGAGCTAAGTGACTGCTCACTGCAGGGCTGCAGGATGCCTCCTGTGCGTGGAATAAGGTTAGACTATCGACTTCTGGGGTCCCTTCCCATGCTGAGATGTAATGGTCCTTTAGTGCCCTCTCTTCTATTAGCTGTCTCTGCTGCTCAAGGTCTGGGAAGTATGTGAAGAAAAAAACCCTAAAGCTTCAGATTTCTAAGCTTTCTAGATTTCTTTTTCTAAATATTTTATTTTTACGTGGTAAATAATAATTGTATGTATTTATGAGGTACAATATGATGTCTTAGTATGTGTACACATTATGAAATGATCAAATCAGGCTACAGAGCGTATTTATAACCTTAAATATTTATCATGAATAAAAACATTTGCAATCCATCCTTTTAGCTATTTTGAAATATACAACACATTAACTGTAGTCACTGGCTGTACAATAGGACAGCAGAACTTATTCCTCCTCGTTAACTGTAACTGTACCCATTGACCAATGTCTCCAACATTGGTAATCACCATTCTTCTCTCTGCTTCCATGCTTTGTAAAAGGCAAAACAATCCCAGGAGGCTGTGACTATGAGATGTTAGAAAAAGCTTATAGAGAAACTGGTGAACCAAAGTATGTATATATATATATATATATATATATATATATATATATATATATATATATATATATACACACACACACACACACACATATATATATATATATACACACATATATATATATATATATTTTTTTGCGGTACTGGGGATTGAACTCAGGGGCATTCTACCTCCGAGTTACACCTCCAGCCCTATTTTTTATTCTTTATTTTGAAACAGGGTCTCACTAAGTTGTGGAGTGCCTCACTAGGTAGCTGAGGCTGGCTGCGAACCTGGATCCTCCTGCCTCAGCCTCCCAAATGCTGGGATTACAAGGGTGCACTACCACGCCTGGCTCTTCAAGGGATATTTTATGACTGCAAGATCTTTAGAAAACTTATAAACCTGCACCATAGTCTGACTAGTTTCAAGGACTGTAGTCCTTTAATTCAAGTAAATTGAACTAGAGGACTATTTTTCAATTTTTAAGTAAGCATTTAATATTTGAAGTGTATATTCAGCGAGCTGCACAATTGTTAAGTGTACAGTTTGATGAATGTCACAAAGAGAACACAGATGCATAGTCACTCTACAAATGAAAAACATATTGCCCTGGGAATAGAACTACACGCCCAAAGTATAGTTCCCATTGTGTTCTTGCCCAGTTTTGATCCCACCACTTTCTCCTGAAACGTAACCACATCCTGATTTCTCACATTGTTGATATATTTGCCTGTTTTTGATCTTTATATGTTCACACCAGCAGCATATTGCTCCCCATTCTTTATAGAATTACATTTTTTTTTACAGCAAGATAGTTCTTTGCAGTATTACTAGGTCTTTTTACTTTAGCGATTTTGGTGGGCACATAGTGATCATAGCAGTTTCTAAATTTGCATTTCTCTGATGACTAATTAAGTTGAATACTTTCACCAATGTTTGTTAGCAATTCAGATATCCTCACTTAAAAAGTACCTACCTGTTTGTATCTTTTGCTCGA
The DNA here is from genome assembly GCA_004027655.1 of Graphiurus murinus. Taxonomy (NCBI): domain Eukaryota; kingdom Metazoa; phylum Chordata; class Mammalia; order Rodentia; family Gliridae; genus Graphiurus; species Graphiurus murinus. The sequence goes on from PVLC010002974.1 coordinate 63,181, forward strand.
TTTTCTACTGGATCATCTCCCATGTAAACAGTCTTCATCAATATGAGTTCTTTATTGCTTATATATTTTGTAAAAAATTTTCTAAAATATGTTTTGCATTTCAAGGAAAAGAAAGTTTTAATGAAAAGAAGTTAATGGCATAGCCTAATGAAATTATTTGTATTTTCGTTATTCTAATTTTCATAGAGCAAATCATTCCCTTTAATTACTTCTTGTATACTGTTTGAGAACTTCATTTCCCAGAGTGAAGTTATCCTGTGTTATCATCTGGTATCTCTTTGTTTTAACTTTTCATGCAGATCTACAATTCACCCCATAATTAAATTTTGTCTGTGGTATGATGCAGGGTTAAGCTTGTCCCCCCTCATAAGAATATTCAATCTATTCAGCATCATTACTGAAAATAAATTCCCCCCTCCTGTGATGGGAGGCCACTCTTAACATGAATCAGTTCTCCATTAAATATGAGCTTGTATCTTGACTTTCTCTTCTGCTTTAGTGGTTTGTTTATTCTTTCTTAATTTATATAGTTTTATTAATCTTGATATCTAATAGGAAAAATTGTCTAATTTTGATTTTCTTCAAAATTCTTGGCTACCCTTGGTCTTTTATATTGCTACATAAAAATTTGAATCAGTTATTAATTAATGTAATTAAAAAAACTTACTAGAATTTGGAGACAACTAGCATCACACACTGTTAACTCTTCTAGTCTATATCTTACAGGTTTCTAGGTAGAGGTCTTGAATATATTTTATTAGATTTATTCCTAGGTGTTTAAGTTTTTAAATGCAAGCATAATTATAATTTTTAAAATATTATTTTCCATTTCCTTAGAATGATTACATTTATTTATTTATTTGTTGGTACTGGGGATGGAACCCAGGGGCCTTCTACCTCCAGGCTATACACCCCAGGCCAGGGTCTTACTAAGTTCCCAAGAGCCTCACTAAGCTACTGAGGCTGGCCATGAACCTGCGATCCTCCTGTCTCAGTCTCCCAAGTATTGGGATTACAAGCATGCGCCACTACGTCCAGCACCTTTTATTTTTTGATACTGGGAATTGAACCCAGCTGTGCTCTATCACTGAGATACACTCCCAGTCCTTTTTATTTATTTCTTAAATTTTGAGACAGGGTCTTGCTAAGTTGGCCTGGCTGGCCTATAACTTATGATCCTCCTATCTCAGCCTCTCTGTACGGGGATTACAGGTATTTGCCACTGAGCCCAGTTTACAATTAACTTTTATTTTGATTTCTTATCTAGGAAACTTGCTAAATTTATTTACTAATTCAAGTAAGTTGTGTGTAGATTTTTTTGGACTTTCTACCTACACATTATGACCTCTGCAAATAGTAACAGTAGTTTTATTTTTTCTTTTTCAGTTCTGTCCTTTCTTTCATTCCTCCTTTACTGCTTTTGTTTCTTCCCTCCTTCCTTCCTTCTCTCTCTTTCTCCTCATCTTTTTCTAGAATTCCTAGTACAGTACTAAATATAAGTAATGACAGGAGCTTTCCTTAGTCCTAATCACAGAGGTTAAGACTTCAACATTTCCCCATTAACTATGGTTTCTTTTGGGGGTAGATATTTTATTTCAGATTAAAGAGTTTCTATTTCTAGTTTGTTTTCCCTTTTTACTATGAATGCTGTTTAATTTTATCAAATGTTTTTCTGTAATTCTATTGAGATGATGATTGATTTTTCTTCTTTATTCTGTTAATACAGTGAGTTACACTGCATTTCTGGAATAAATCCAACTTGGTCATAATGTATTCTTTCTATATCTCGTTGGTTTTGATTTGTATACATAAATGATCCACGCTGATAAACTGATAAGTGTTTTTGCAAAATAGTTTTTTTTTGTACTTTATAGAGCTTCTGGGTGGGCTTGGATATCATTTTTTTCTCTTGGGTAGATTAAATATTTTCTCTATAGTCGTATTTACACTGACAACTTGTTTGGGCACCATCTCATTTGAATATAAGTAAGATATTATCTTTTGTGGATGAATTTGCAATTTTTCTTCTCTGGAAATACTTTACTTCCTTCAAGAGCCAGAAAATAGGATTAGTATATATTTGTACCTGGCTAGAAATTATGGAGACATTACTTTATTAACTGTGAAGATTACACACTGACTTGTGTTCTTTGTTTTTATTATGTTCTCTCATTAATGTAAATTAAGAGTTTAAAAAGTTCAATAGATTTTACCAAATTACCTAATTGTATCCTTATAATCTTAGAAAATACATAGGAATAATGTTGTTAATGTTAATAAGAAAGCTTAACAAGGAGGTTCCATGGGTATGACCCTGAAAGCACAGGCAACAAATGCAAAAAGAGATAAATGGAATTTCATTAAACTAAAAGCTTTGCACAGCAGAGGAAACAATTAACAAAATAAAGAGAAAAACCTATAGAATGGGAGAAAATATTTGAAAACCATACATCTGATAAGGGGTTAATATCCAAAATATGTAAGAAACTCAAACAATAGAAAGAAAAAATAATCCAATTAAAATAAGCAAAGGCGCTAAATAGACATTTCTCAAAAGAAGACCTATAATAGATACATGAAAAAATGCTCAGCACCACTAATCATTAGGGCAATGCAAATTAAAACCACAATGAGACATTATCTGACACCTGTTCAAATGACTTTTATAAAAAAGATGAAGGGTAAGTCTTGGTGAGAAAGCAGAAAAAAAGAAATCCTTACACACTTTTGGTGGAAATGTAGGTTGGTATAGTCATCCTGGAAAACAGTATGGAGTTTCTTCAAAAAAATTGAAAATGTGATCCAGTAATTCCACTCCTGGTTATATATCCAAAGAAACCCAAATCAGTATATTAAAAGGCAGCTGTCCTCCATGTTCATTGCAGCATTATTCATAGTAGCCAAGTTTGGAATCACACTAAGTGTCCATCAGTTAATGAATGGAAAAAGAAAATGTGGTATATATGCAAAATGAAAACTAATCTGTCTTAAAAAGAAGAAACGTCTGTCATTTTCAACAACATGGTTGAATGTGGAGGACATTGTGCTAAGTGAAATAAGGCAGGCACAGAAAGACAAATGCTGCATAATCTTACATGTGGAATCCAAATAAATTGATGTCATAAAAGTAAAGAATAGAACAATAATTACTAGAGTCCAGGGTGGGGTAGGAGAGAGGGAATGGGGAAAGGTTGATCAGGGGGCAAAGTTTTAAATAGACAAGAGGAGTAAGTTTTGAGATTTATTGCACAGCATATTGGTTATAGTCAATAATAATGAGGTATGTATTTCAAAATAACTAAGAGTAAATTCAAGTGTTTCACTATAAAAATGTTGATTAGGAGAGGTGATGGATATGTTAATTAGCTTTATTTAATAATATAATATTGCTTACATATATCCAAACATTGCATTGTACCTCATAAATGTATACCACTACAACTTATCAGTTAAAAATAATAAAAAAGAAAACCTAAAAATATGAAGTTTTTATATTCAAACTAGAGGGTCAAATTGGAGGCTATAAAACTGTTTCATTCTCCTTTTTTCTTTTTTCTAACCAAGGATCAACATAAATGTCATTTTTGAAAGGTCCTTGACTGACACCCTTAGGTGCTTTAGAATATCCTCATGGCACATGGGAACATAGAAACTCTTTAAGCACTGATCTAGTCAGTCTCCAGAGAGACAGAGCCAATGAGTTATCTACAGAGAGAGCTGTACAAGACAGGATTTATTAGGGGGCTTGGCCACTCAATTATGGAGGCTGAGAAGTCTCATGGTACGTTGTTTACAAGCTGGAGAACCAGGGAAGTTGGCTCAGTTTAAGCCTGAAAGCCCAAGAATCAGGGGAGCTGATGGTGTAGCTTTCAGTCTGAGGCTGAAGGCCTAAGAGCCTTGGGAGGGTGGGGAGTACTGCTGGTGTGACTTCCAGAAGGCTTGGAGTTCTGACATCCACGGAGAAGGGCATCCCAGCTCCAGAAGAGAGGGCAAGAATTCACCCTGTTTCTGCCTTTTTGTTCGATATTGCCCCCTTCCCAGTCAATTGGATGGTGCCTGCCAACACTGAGGGCAGATCTTCCCCACAAAGTTCATCAACTCACATGCCAATCTCCTCTGGGAACACTCTCACAGACACACCTGGGGCACCCCCACCATCCTAACCAAATTCCAAATTACTTGGGTCTCTCAGCAGAAGAGGGACAGGTTCCACCTACTGGTACATTGAGATTGAGAATAATTAATGCAATTATTGGGAATAGACAATACTTTACTAATTATCTAGGTATTCCTTAATTCAGTCAGGTTGACACCCAAAATCAACCATCACAAACACAATGTCTTATTGCCATTTTTTCAGATATACAGATTGTCAAAGGAACAGGACCCTGGAAAACTCAACACCCCCTGCGCTTTTGTTCTCTTCTCTGTGAGTTGGTTGTGATTATAGGAAATAAATATTAGGGTGATGGCTTGAGCTGATATGAGAAAACTGGGATATATGAAATCTTTGTGACAGTTTCCTTCTCTGAGTGACTCTTCGAACAGATTTTAGCACACTTTCATGGCATTCAGCCAGACACTGTGAGGATCTGTGAACCAGAACAATCCCAGTCTTCTGTAGGTCATTCTGGACACTCAGTGGCACACAGACTATGGAGGGAGGGTACTCTACTGACATTAACCATTATCCTTCATTTTCAGATCAAGAAACCTAAAGCAGGACTTGACTGCAGTTAAGAGCTGGCATTAGCAGTGGAGCCAGCCCCAAAGTCTTCTGACTCCAGTCTCTAAAATCTCAGATTGGTATTTTGACTTTTATATAATTTTCATTTCTCTATTATTAACTACTCTAGGTATTGCCTGCCATTGGTAAACAGGCGTATGTTCAGCTTTCTGATGGAATTTGTTCCTCCCTTCCCCCCTTCATTTCTGCCTACTTATGTTTGCAAATTCCAACTTGCCAAAACTTCTTTGCCTGAATTTGATAAGTGCATATTTGTATTAATCCTTTTAGTGGTCCAATATGTGAAGTCCGATAGGTCATTTTATTTGTCAACATTTTATTTCTAGGATGTTTGGGCTTAGTGAAATGGAGGGGGGCCCTCAAAGAACGGGTGAGTGTAAAGTCCCCACCCAGTGCTACTCCAAGTGTTGAGACACTGTCCCTAGTAAGCTTGCTTTTCAGTTTTTAAATAACAATCATGGCAGCATTAAATGCTTATTTAAAAAGAAACAGAAAAAATCATAATTCCCTGGTCAAAGAGTTGCCTCTCATTTTGTATATTTCCTGCTAGTCTTTATTGTACACTTATTAAATTGATGTGCTTTGGAAATGACAACCCTTTTGAACAACCAAACAGCAAGAGCAATGTCACGAATGCGGAATTTTTTAGAAAAATCTTAACTTCTAGTTTTCTTTCTTTGGATAATCATAATGGGTAGCTATTGGACTATTCACAGAATCCTTTATATTTTGATGCAGTGGTTGTGGTGTAAATTGTTTTATCTTGATTTCACTCTAGGGCTTTTAGCATTTGATTTTGCTGGAGTCAGTTTTGATTTAACGCTTGTATGCATTACAGGTATTAGGAAAAAAAATCCTATTCACCCAAAAGTCTTTGGAGTACCAGCAAACCAATTAAAGCTGCCCAGCTAAGTAAATCCATTTTCAATTATCAGTAACACAGTGAGTTTTTTTAAGCACAAAGTTTGCTCAGTACTTGAGACAAAACCCCAATCTATCAAACAAAATGTTTGACATTCACTCAAAGCATGCCCTTAGATTTATAAATGTTTCAGTATCTTTTTATTGCAAAGACTATGGATTAACTCAGATGGCTAGTTAGGGACTCAAGGGTCCAAGGACATGAGTTTGAATGGTGGATAGAGAATTAGTTGACTCTCCCTGTTTCATGACCTTAAATTCACATGAATGAATCTGGCAGTACTTAATGAATGCTTAGCATTGTCACACAGAAATTTTGATGTGATTTCACAATGTAATTTTATGTTCTTTGGTCATTAATCAGATGAAAGTGTGGGACACTGCAAATGCAGGTATAGGGGAAACCTAAACAGAATGGTTATTATAATGGTCAGGAGACAATAGTCCCTACTTTGTTACCAATTAAAAAGTAGGATGACAACTTTCTGGACCTAGGCTTTCTAATTTGTACTATGGGGTTAATAACATTAGCTCAATTTATCTTCCAAGTTTGAGGTGAGGGTTATAAAATAGAAATTTTAAGTGTCCCCCCTCCCCCCAGGATTTTGAACCTGATCTAGGATACAGACATTGTTTTGACCTTGTGTCTCTCATGCTGTTTAATATACATTTGGTGACTTCTCTTAGGCTAAAGATGGTAGTCAGCTACACTTTTGAGGTGGGGGGTGGAAGGGTTCTGGGTATTGAACCCAGGGGCATTCTACCTCTGAGTTACTCCCCATCCCTCTCTACTTTTTGTTTTGAAACAGTGTCTCACTAGGTTGCTATGTGTCTCATTAAATTGTTGAGGCTGGTCTTGAACCTGTGATCCTTCTGTCTCAGCCTCCCAAATACTGGGATTACAGGTATGTGTCACCATGTCTGGCTACTCAGCTACATTTTCAATCCAGTAAAGAAGCACAGAGGCAAATCGGTGGTGTCTATAGTAGCAACTCAGAGGAAAGAGTTTGGGGGTACTCCTGTGGTGCTCCTCCAAGCCTCCTCTCCACTTTACTAGATGCCCTGCTGCAGCTATTTGGGCTGATAAGCTGGGGCCACAGGAGGCCAGAGGTTCCTGGTCTCCTACCCTTCACCTGTGGAAGCCTGCCTGCACCTAGGGCAGATGAAGTGCTTCCACATGCCCTGGCTTTGAGTGGGCTCCGACCTCCCGTAACCTCTGGGGTCAGGGCTGGGGGACACACATGCGGGAGGTGTTGGTAATTGGGTGACCCCTCCCACTTACTCTGCGCCTGCTTACACTGAGCATTTCAACAGTCCTGAACAGTTTCCAACAGCTCGAGGCCCTCTTGGGCCCAATCCCCTGCCTCCAGTGGCAGGAAGTCCACAACACCCGAGATCTGTGGGGTGGTCTGTGGGGATTGCCACTTGCCCTTCCTGTCAGGACAATCGCACTGGACAGAGCCTGCTGTGCTGGGGGGAGTCTGTAGCTAGGTGACCTCTACCAGCTTACCCTGACCCTCTGCCGCCCTGTGCCTCTCAAACTATGGTTTGCTGGCAATTTCCTCAGCGAGCCTTGCTCGCTTGTGGATGCAGAGCTGCCCAACCTGGCTCCATCACCCTGCTTGCTGAGGGTCCAGGAGAGCACGCACCAACACGACCAAAGGCAGAAGGATTAGAGACCCCAGGGCAGTGGGCATGTGTCATCAGCCTCTGGGGCTCTTTGGAGTGTCACTTTCTTCCCCTGCAGCCAGTTCTGGGGCTCTGAAGGGAGACTTCTAATTCAAGCTCCCAGAAGACAGATTGATTGAGAAGGCGCAGATGTCTTCTATGAGCTCTTTCACCAAAAGCGATGTGATCACCTGCTGGAGGCATCCTGACTCTTTCGAGGAGTCATCCAGGTGTGCAGGCTCTCCAGCTTGGCCTCATCTGCCCCATGTTGCTGGAGAGGTTGACAAAGGCATTTGCTTGGTGAAAGCCACCTGCCCAGCTCTCTAATTCCCTGATGTCAGAGAAGGCCAGGCAGGCGGAAAAGCTTTCAGATGCTCTGTCAAAGAGGAGTTCTCCACACTTATCTGCCAGTTGCAGGCCCTGTCAATGGATAATTGCAATGCTGCTGTTGCCACCACTGCCACTGTTGTGGGATTGAGGGGCAGCCCTCCTTCTTGGATTCCTTGTATAGCCATCAGAGACCCGAGTTTGGAGACAGCTGAGCACCAAATGGCTCGATAACATCCTAGAAGATAAGATAGAGGCCATGTCAGACTGCAGTGCCATCCCGCCTACTGTTTTTATTCTCCTAGACTACTGTGGAGACTGAAGACATCCTGCCCTTGGCTGCTTTCCGCTTGCCCACACTGACTACTAAAAAACTACCACTTGCCAACTCGACTGACCTGTCTTCCAAGCCCCCAGTCCTGTCTGCCTCTGTCCCTTCTCACGCTCTGGAGAATGATCATGCAATGAGATGTACACTTCTCTCCTAACACTCCCTTTTGCTGTTTATGCTGAACAAACCTTTTGGGTTCAAGCTTATATTGGGATTCCACTTAATAATAAGAATGGAAGAAGACCTTGCTTTCTCATCCTCAGTCATAGCTGTGGCATCTTCTACTACTGATCTCTTCACATCTCCCAGGGCCCCAGTTCTTTTCTTCCAGCCTGCCTCTAGTGGCATGGAGTCACCTATACCCATGTGTGTGTATTCTCCTTTCTCTTTCCTACAGACCCCTCCTCCAATCACCTCCACCTCCTATCTGGTCTTAACCTTCCAGCCCATTATTGCTTTTGCAGTCTTGTCTACCATCACGACTGGCTGTGTGCAAAGCTGGCCTCCCAGCCTGCCTTGGACTTTGGTGTTACTGACATGGACACCCACTCCCAACTGTTCTCAGACTTTCTTCCTAGGCTCTAAGAAGAAGTTCTTTCCTGGTAAGACATATCTGTTATTATTGTGGGAGTCAGTACCTCTGAGGAGAAATGAGTGCCAAGCGACTTGTTCCAACTGTGGTCATTTCATCTGGGACTCATTATGCCAGAGCACATCTGTTGCAGTTAGGATAGCCAGAAGCACATCTGTCCTATGTTTCTATTTTCCATCAGTGTACCTGGGGCCCACATGGCCAGAGTGTATCTGTTGCTCGGAGACATATCTGTGCTTGGAGATAACTCTGTTCATGCTTACAACCATAGCTCCTGGGACTCACCTGACCAGGGTACATCTGGAGCATCACAGGGACCAGAACCATAACTATGCCACAGGTCCTCATGTTTCCATTTACAGTGAGATTGCATGGGGCTCACCCTCAACTGAAGCTCAGGTGGTACAGTGGGAGGAGCCAGCACCATGCTGTGTTGGGAAACTTTCCTTTCTGCATAGGGTCAGTGCATTCGGGGCCCACCTGCTCAGAGCAAACCTGTTACTACCGGATAAACCAGCACCAGGTAAAAGAAACAGGTGCTTCCAGGCTTTGGGATGAGCTTCCTCTTATTTGCCTAGAAGTATGGAGCAGACATGCCCTGTCAAGGCCCCAGTCTTCACCAGCCCACTTGCACTTAGCTACCACAATTTCTTGGGCCATGAGATGAGACACCACTGGGCACCTGTTTGGGGTCCCTAAAGATGCAATGCAGGAGCCACTTTCCCCGGTACCTCAGTCTTTTTTGGCCTACCCATTACAGTCTCTGTAGTCACCTCCACCCTCACAGTAAGCACCTCTGCAGACTTTGCATCCAAGCCTACCTGTGACTCTGATGAAATTGATACTGATACCATGCTCCCTCTGCAGGTTGTCATCTCTGGTCTTCTCTGTCTCCAGTGACAACTTCTTCCCATTTTGCCTGGAGTTGCCTGTTTCTGAAAACATACCACCCAGAGACAGCATTTCCTTGGCCTGTTTCCATCAACTTACCGGCACAGTGGCCCAAATACAACTTCCAAACTTCTTTGACCAAGGAGACATGACTCAGCCCACATTTGGGGACCCTGCTGGGTTGTACCCTGAAACTATGAGCTTTAGATTTTTCCCTTTTGAAAACCAGGGAACCCTACCACAAGCTCCTAATGTGTGTGTGTGTGTGTGTGTGTGTGTGTGTGTGTGTATGTGTGTGTTACTGGGAAGTGAACCCAGGGCCTTGCACATGATAGGCATGCACTCTACCATTGAGCTACATCGATCCAGCCCGAACAAGTTCCTATTTTAACATTTGCTACATTCTAGCCACCCAGCAGCAGCACAATTGGATCAACTTTTTGTATTAGATATCCCTATTTTCTACCTTTGGCATCACTGTTGACACGCAGCTGACCTTTGGACATGCCTTGGCTATTTATCTCATGGGTGGTTTTAGAACCATCACCAGGATTTCCAGCACTGGGACAGTAGCTCAGTGTTTGCCGACACCACTGAAAACCCATTTATATTCAGGGAGCTGCAGCCCCTATGGGTAGTAGTGGCTTTAAGGTGTGTGTGTATGCCCCATGCACCAGCTATGTGTCTGGAACACCTAGCTTTGGTGCAAGACTGAGTGGACTCTTGCCTCATAAGTTAGGGACACTTAGGCCTTAGAGCCAGGATCATTTTGGCTGGTAGCCCTCTGGTTGCTCTATGAAGAGCCAGTCGGTGCTGTAAGATACTTTATTTCTTGCCTATAGCCACAGACAGCTGGGGAAAGGCATATCTGTTGCTACTGCAGAAGTCAGAACCATTGAGAAGAAATGAATGTCAGGTGATGGCTTTGTTCCTTCTTGTGGTCATAGTAGGGACCATCATGTCCTGTCTGTTGCAGTCTCAGGAGCCATTATCATACCTGTGTTAGGCAATACTTCTCTTCCCACTTTCTGTCAGGTGCTCCTGGTGTCCCCTGGGCCAGAGCACACAGGTTGAAGTAGGAAGGGTCAACATTCTCTCATGTCTCAACACCTGGGGCATACCTGATCGGAGTTCATCTATAAAATTCACAGCTGCCAATGCTTCAGTTGTGTGTTTAGGCTTTTATATTCTTGCCTACTATCAGAGTACCTGGGGGCTGTGTGGCCAAAGTCCAGGTGGTACAATGGAAGAGGACATCATGGGACTTGTGGTTGTGATACTTTTCTTCCTGCTGTCATTCAGAATGCACTAGAGCACTCCTGCTATAGTCAGAGAAGATGAAGCTGAACATGTTTAGGATGATATTTCTACTTCTGCCTCAGGCAGAATACCTGCTCACCCAGCCATGGCACTTCCTTTGACTTTTAAGGAGGCAGCACCCCCTGAAAAATACCATCTGTGGTTGGAGGCACTTTTGTCCTTACTTTTGGATGGAACATTCCAGCTCTGGCAAGGAAGCATCAGCCTTGTCTATAAAGTACCTTCATCACCATCAGGAATGTGGGAGACAGAAACATAAGATGCCAACCAACCCTTCAATTTTTAACTGGTGTAAGACACAGGATCTCAGCATTACTAAAAAAAAAATTATTGGCACATTGTAATTTTACATCATAGAGGCTCAGAGTGATATAAGACATACATGCACACAGCACTTGTTGTATGCTTCCCTCCGAGTCCCATTTCACTCCCTTCAACCCCCATACAAAATACTAACACTTATATTGATAACTTCATGTATGAACATAGGATTATTTGACCTGTTTCCATCATTAGTTCTCCCCTTTCACCTCCCCATATTCCTCCTCAATCCCTTTCCACTATTCTTAGTATCTCCCCTTATTTATCTGAAGTCCTCTTTGTTTCCCAATTTCTCTCTAGCTTCCAGGGATCTCAGCAATTAAGAGGTAAAAGCTTAATTTAAAAATGTGGGTGACCACTCTTGCCCAGGAATGGAAAATGACTCAGTTCCATGTAGTTATGTTAAACAAACGTAACCTGCTCTGTCTTCCTGCAGCAAGTTGGGAGAGAGCTTGGTTCTGAGCCCTCTCTACGTTTGACTGATTGCCTGGCAGACCTCAGCTCTGGACCAGGTTTCCTCTTGCTTGGAACTGACAGGATACCCGTAGCTTTAGGTGTCCCTGCTCTTTGACTCTACTTTGGAGCAGAATTGACTTGTATGAATGGTGATGTGTTGAACCACACTTCTCTGTGCAGCCTTTTGTGGTCTATGAGTAGCAATCAGAAATGCCCATGCTCTTTGACTACACAGGCTGACTTCCAAAGTCTGGAGGTTTTGAGTGTAAGGAATGGCCGCCCAGGTGGATGAGGGGTCTGGAGGATGGAGCGACAGAGTGCCTTGCCTTTGCTTTATTCCTCTTGGCTTCTTTCTTTTTTTTTTTTCTTCCTTTTTTTTACTCTTGGCTTCTCTCCCACCAGTACTCTGAAATCCCTGAAGATAAGATCATCCCTAATGTGTGTTTGGAAACCACATTTGATGATTTTCTTCATTTAAAAGATGTCAGTGTCTGTTTTTGTGTGATTTTTTTTTTAATTTAGACTGAGGCCAATGCCTTAGTCTGTTTGCATTGCTATAACACATCATCTACTATGGAATAATTTATAAACAACAGGAGCTTATTTTTCAGTTCTAAAGGCTGAGAAATCCAAGATCAAGGCATCAGAAAGTTCAGTGTCTGGTAAAGGCCCATTCCTCATAGGTGACGCCATCTAAGTATCCTACCATGACAGAAAGGATGGAAAGGGCAGCGGGGGAGGGGGTTGATGATGTGTCATCACATGGCAGAAGAGTGGCAGAGCAAGCCCTTTTATAAATTCCTAATCCCACTCATGAAGGTTCCACCCTCATGCCTTAATCACCTCATAAAGGCCCCATCTCTTAATACTATTATAATTGACGATCAAGTTTCCACATATGGGCCAGGCGTGGTAGCGCACACTTGTAATCCCAGCATTTGGGAAGCTGAGACCGGAGGATCCGGGTTCATGGCCAGCCTCAGCTACCTAGTGAGGCACTCCGCAACTTAGTGAGACTCGGTTTCAAAATAAAGAATAAAAAATAGGGCTGGGGGTACAGCGCGGAGGTAGAATACCCCTGAGTTCAATCCCCAGTACCGCAAAAAAAAAAAAATAAAAAATAAAATAAAATAAAAGTTTCCACATATGGTACATTTAGACCAAAGCAGCCAATTGACTGCACAAATTCTCACTTCACTCAGGAGGGATAAACCTGGTATCTGGAAGAACCAAGGATGGAGAAGCTTAACCTGCTCTGGAGCAATTGAAAATGCTACCACACTACACATTATAGCTGTTGTCATGCTGCTTAGAAATATAATCAAATATCCTCTTTTCAGGAAAATATCTAGGTAGCACCTATTTGAAAAAATAACCGGTCTGGCTCTAGTCAGCAGTAAATATCAAATAACAAGAATTATAATTTCACTCAGGTCTGACTGACCTCAGTGTCCTGCTGTTTCTACTATACTTGATTTCTGACAATACTTTCTTTTTCATCTTTCTTCTTCTCCTCCTCCTCTTCTTCCTTCCTCCTCTCCTCCTCCTCCTCCTTCCTCCTCTCCTCCTCTTCCTCCTTCTCCTTCCTCCACTCCTCCTCTTCCTCCTTCTCCTTCCTCCTCTCCTCCTCTTCCTCTTTCTCCTTTTCTTCCTCTTCTTACCCTGGGGAATGAACTCAGGGGCATTCTACTTCCAAGCTACACCCCCAATCATTTTTATTTTTTATTTTGAAGCAGGGTCTTGCTTAGTTGCTGAGGCTGGTCCTTGTCTCAGTCACCCAAGTACTAGTCTTACAGGTGTAGGCCACTACGAAGGGCCAGTGCAATCTTTTCTAAGTTACATCACAACAGGAGAACCTACTTAAATGGGGACAGAAAAAAGTACAAGCATTTTCCTCAGCTTGGTACATATCTTATTGGACATTTATTCAGTTAAGCCATGACAAGAGACTCTGTGCTAGGCCCTCATAATAAGAAGTTGAAAGTTAAGTCTTTTTCAGAGGAATTGGCAACATAATGGGAGTAATCTGGTAGATTAGCCAGCAACAAATTGTGTGGAAAATAATGGGAAAGAAAAAGAATAGACCGAAAGTTTGAGCTAGAGGGGTCAGTGTTAGGGTAATGGGAGACGGTCAAAGGACATAAAACTAAGTCTAGGGGTAGAAGAAACTTGGATTGCATCTTAGAGAAGGAAGAGGAAGTAGCTGGGTAGAAAAGGGCTGTTTCCAGGTCAAGGAGATAGCATATGAAAAGGCAGGAGGAGAGATCAGGAGCCAGGAGGACACTAACTGTGACTATGCTGCCCATTGCAAATGAGTCAATTTAAGGCTGGGATTTGTGCCTTCAGGGCACAGGGCAGGGGAAGATCAAGGACAAACTTATTTCCAAGATGGGACATTTGTCCATTATTCATAAAATAAGGGGAGCCGTTAAAGGATTGTAAGAAAACAAGAGACACTATCTTATGTAGATTTCAGAAGCTTCCCTGTGGCTGGGTGAGAAGGTAGAATTGAGTGGGAGCTGAGGCAGAGGCAAGGAGGCTTCTGGAAACTCCACAGTGATCCACTCATAGAGGAGACACTGAGCTCTGGTGTGGAGGAGCTGACAGTGGGGGTGGCAAGGAAGTTATGGTAGAGGGAGGTGAAATAGGTGCCTGCAACAAGAGAAACCTACTCTAGCCGTCTAGATGGATGTGAGCAGTTTTGATAAAAATATAGTAAATTTTAATGGTGGGAAAGGCCTGTTGAAGATACAGGTAATATTCAGAAGGCAGTAAAGTCTCTAATTATTAACTTAACACATAGACTGAGTATCTGGGATGTGCTAAGGAGCACTAGAATCAACTACAAAAGGGCAAAATCCCTGCCAACCAGAATGTAGAAGGTGAGGAAATAATAACAAAGAAGTAAGTTATCTGGTAGATTACCCAGTAACAAATGCTGTGGAGAATAAAGCATTATGTGGGGACTGAGACTCGGGCTGGAAGGGAGCACAGGATTCCATCTAAAGGCAGATAAGATGTGCTTTGCAGGGAAGGTGAGATTTGAGCCAAGTCCAGAAGGAGGAAATTGATGAGTCAGACAGGTATCTGGGGGAAAAATGTTCCAGGTAGTAGGAAAAGGTACTGGAGGGCCAAAAGGAAGGATGTTTGGTATCCTTAGGAGCAGGTACTAAGTGAATGGGTTTGGAGTGGGATCAGTAAATGGGAGCAGAAGAAGACAGAGGGGGAACCCAGGGCGTGAAGGTCCCTTGTAGGCTGTTGTAAGACAGTTGTTTTTTATTTGGAGAAGAGGATGTTTAGAGGGGTTGGGTCAAAGGATGTTATCATCTGAGTGACGGTAGAAGCAGGGCCATTGATCAAGGGGCTAAAGTTGGAGTGCAAATCAAGGGTAGCAATATGCTTGAATAGAAAGCTGTACTTTCACCTTCTTTTTAGAATGTGGTTTAGTATTTGTTATCATGACCTACTATTTGGAGGTTGAGACAGGAGGATCCCAGGTTTGAGGCCAGCCTTAGCAACCTAGCCAGATCTTCAGCAACTAAGCAGCATCTTGTTTCAAAATTAATAAACAGATACATAAATAAAAAGGACTGGGTAGAATGCCCCTGGGTTCCATCTCCAATATAACATACATATGCATACACACACACACACACACACATACACACACACGAGTTTTGGCCCTGACAGGCTTTTCTAAATAAGGGGAGATGCAAAGCAAGGAATATGCATGGAGCATCTTTAGGCACCAAAAGATGGTAGAAGATGACAAGCAAAGCTTGGAGCACCACCTTTCCCTAGTGATGGGGGACTCTGGGGTAGGGAAGTGGCCCAGGCAGTGGGGAGCCAGGCATTTCCCATTCTCCTCTTTGAGTCAGGAAGTTGTGTTGTAACTTATTTGTTTACTTTTTATTGTGAAACATGTGCTATGTATAGAAAATTGGAAAATAATGAGAGAAGGAAAAAAATTACTACTCTTACCACTTGGACATAAAATCTGTTAATATTTTGTTCAATTGTTTTTTCCTTGATATGTTTTAAATAGTTGTCATCAATTAATACATATACATTTCAATATTTAATATTATTAATAATTTCCTATGTAATTTCTTTTTATAAAAATTATTTTATTGACTGACATTCTAACACATTTATACCATCACATATTTAACCATGCACCTATTATTGAGCATTTAGATCTTTTACTATAGTTTTTATTATAAATTATGTCGCAGTGAATATTTTATGTGCATGTAATATTTCTTTGCACTTAATACTACATTTTAACTCTCATGATATTATTTATCATGAGGATTATGGCTGACTAGGATTTAGCACAATGCATAATTTAGGCAGTTTAAATATATACTCCCGTTCATATCTCAGATTTACTGAGTTTAAATCTTTGGGGATGCAATCTAGGAATGTGTGCTTCTTATACATGCCACTAGAACAATTACACAATGAGGCTGGCATGGAAAGTTTTCACCCATTTTCCTCAAGCTCCTCGAAGTTCTCCTAGCTTCCACCCAATGGTCATTTTCAACGTCAATGCTATGTTATAGGCTTTTTAATTTTTTTATTGTAGCCTCTCAATTCCAGGTACCAAAATCTGCTCCATCAGCAGTTGTGTATCAAACCCTACTACAAACTAAGTGGTGTCGAAAGACAACTGTTTTTGTTATGCTGATGAAATCAATGCATCCGGAATTTGGTCTGGACATGAGAGGACAGGTGATTCTTTTGTTTCTCCTGTTGGTACACAGATGCACTCACTGGGCAGCAGGGGTAGTGTGGAGAATTCCAGGAGGCTGTATTCATAAGCCTGGTGACTTGTTGAAGATGGGGTAAAAGTGTAAGCTGAAGTGCCATCATGAGGCTTCTCCAGCACAGTACTCAGTGTGGCTGGACTTCCAACTTGGCCACAAACTTCCCCCCAACAGAGCATCCTTAGAGGGCAGGGAGAGTGCAGGTTCTAAGATACCTAGTCCTAAGGATATGGAAGTTACATAGCATTCCTTTTGCTCACAAACCCACCTAGACCAATAGGAAATGGGAAAATAGACTTCAACTCTCTATGGGAAAAGCAACAAGGAAATTTAGTAGCATTTTAACAAAACCATTTCCATGGTGTAGATCTGCACTGTCCAATAAAGTACTGACTAGACACATGCTACTATTTAATTTTAAGATGATTAAAAGGAAATAAAAAATTCAGATCCTTGGATTTGGTAACCATATTGCAAGAGCTCAATAGCCACATGTGACTAGTGGCTACCATATTGGACAGCACAGCTATATAATATTTCACGTTGCAGAAACTCTCTTGTAAGCTCTCAATCCATTATACATTGCTCAGTACATTAAGAGTGAGTGTGCCTTTCTCTCTCTAGGGAAAGAGGGATGTATTAAACGATATCAATTGATCACAAGATGCCAAATATAGGATGAGGGAAATTCTATGGAATAATGAATTAGATGAAATAATATATTTCTGAACTTTGTAAAAAATGGATGATTGATTCATGGTTCTTCATTGTATTTCTTCTCTTTGGCTTTATATGTTTCAAAATTTCAATTATAAAAATACTAAAACATGATTTAATTTCAATTTTGAGTTTTTTTCTCTTTTCCATGTGTGTGTGTGTGTGTGTGTGTGTGTGTGTGTGTGTCTGTGTGATTGTTTCAGGACAATAGAATTTGAAAGTTTTCTAGTAACCTTTGATTTTCTCATAATGTTTTAAAAACTATTTTCTGTATATTGCAATTGTCACTGTTTATTTTAAAGGCAAGGCATATAATTTGAAATGACTCTCCCATCTAGAGAGGAAAATTACATGAGTACAGTAAGTTCTATGTAATCTGCCCCGACCCAAACAGGCTGCTGCTGTAAGCTGCTGTCTGTTACTAACATGTGTTATCTGATTGTTGTTGTTTAAAGCAAGGAGTCTAATTTCATACGAAACCCTCAACTTAAAAAGGGACATATAGTATAAATTAGTAAAACTGTTTTCAGAACAACAAAAGAAATCTACATCTGTTATTTTTTGTGTGCTCATCATTTTCGTAAGCACTTTCCATGCATTCCCTCTGTAGAACTAGATGAGAACCATCACAATGCAGATGGGGCTTAGAATGAAGGAAAAGAGGTTTCAAGGGGTCTCAGGGCTCAGCTGAGTGGGCCAGGACCCCCAGGGTGGATGTGCAATGGAGCAGTGTGTTGTCCTCTCTGCTGGTCCAGTCTTGAGCCAGCCACACACTGCTGATGCCCTAGTCTCCTTCCTCCAGTGCTAGCCATCTGCTTTCTTCTGTCCTGTTTGCTCTGTTCTCCTCTTGGTTCTCTGGATTTTCCTTGTGAGAACTGAAAGAGGGAGCAATAAATACACCAAGTGATGTGTGCATATATGAATGTATCACTTTGAATCTCGCTATGATGTTTAATTACAATGCATCAATAAAAATGTGTGTGTGTGTGTGTGTGTGTCCCTCTAGTGAATGCTGTCAAAAGCTTTTGTTCCTAACTAGCTTCAGGTAAAACTCTCTGTTATAACGGAAGAACTTAGACACTTGAACTTTCATTCAAAACCTAGGCTGGAATCTCCTGGAGCTGGACAAATGTACTTCTCTCCTGATCTATTGTTGTCCTGGGGTTTGTTACAAACAAACTGGAGTTGTCTGAGCCAGAAGCCCAACAGCCAAAAGGGCAAGACTCTTTTTGTTTGCCTACTCTGATCCTGCAAGGGAAAACTCTCCAACAGCCAAGCCCGAGCTCTCTAAGGTCAGAGAATGAAAATGACCATGTCACCCAGTGGAAGTGCATCCTATAGAGAATCAGGACAGAACCTCCAACAGAGCCTAGCCTACAAGGCTAAGGTCTTAAAGATTTTGCTTTGAATAACACAAGCAAAGGCAAAGCACTGACCAGCAATAGGAGGTAAGAAGGAGATATCTTCTGCACAGGACACAGGGAAGGGGGTGCAGACTAGATCAGAAAACTTATTCTTTCATATTCTGGGAAGAACCAAGGACTGATATAATCCACTCTTTATGCATCAGGGTGCCCAAAAGCAATCTTAAATTTTAAGCTTTAAGAACTTCAAAAGTGCAAATGCTAAGAAATTACAAAAACATAACTGACTGTTGAAATATTTACATTTCTTATATACTTATTGAGATTTGTGTTTTAAATAATGAATTGTTAATTTTATTTTCAGCTCTATTCAAGGTGACAAACCTTGACTGAAATAAAACCGTAAAATTAAAAATTTATTTCTCAAATTTGCAAACTACATATACATACAAGAAATTTAAATAATTTAACTTTTAAAAGTTGTTTTTTGTAGACTTGCAGCATTTATACTTCTGAAGTTATTAAAACTTAAAACTCCATTAAGACTTTTGGGACACCAGATGTAATAGATCATTCAATGCCTAGGCAGTAGTTATAAAGTTCATGTACTATAAAACATACATGCATTCATTCAATGCATATATTTTCAGTGTTTGTTGGGCATTTACTAACTTTCTTCTAGGTATTGTACTAAACAATGGGACAAAATAAGTAAAACCACATTTTCCCAACTACCCACTTTTTAACAGTTTATTTCAGAATTTGGGTTCCGTCATTATCAATAAATATTGTAGAAATCTACATGAAGTTTGAGAACAAAGACTCGAGTTTTTTTTTCTTGTGTAAGATTTCTTTTTCATTTTTTTATACTGGAGATTGAACCCAGGGGCATTCTATCTCAGAGCTACATGCCCAGCATCTTAAAACATTCTTTATTTTGAAACAGGGTCTCAACAAGTTTCTGGAGCTGGCCTCCAACCTTTGATTCTCCTCTTTCAGCCTTCCAAATACTGGGACTACAGGAATGTGCCACCAACCCTGGCCATCTGAAAATATTATTTCAACTTATAAAGAGGATCCAGGAAGGTCATGGGATAATAGAATATGAGGATGTACTGCTTGTGTACATTCATAATCACAAACTTCTAGTAGGCTGCCTAGCAATCCTACTACATTTTCTAGTCAACTCACTCTCCAGAGAAAGGTACTAGAAGTTTATACACACACACACACACACACACACACACACATCTCTCTATACATATTTGCATATATGTGTACACATACATACATATATCTATATATACATATATGCATATGTGTGTACACACATACACATATCTCTCTATATAAATGTTTGCATATATGTGAACATACACACAACGTTGGTTCAGTTTCTTTAGAGAATACCAACTAATATACAAAGTCATTGGACAAATAGGGAATAATTCCCTGTTTCTTATTTAGCTGTGTGTGTGTGTGTGTGTGTGTGTGTGTGTGTGTAAAGAAGAGGGAAGTGACTGCACACAGAGTATCAGTGAATGAGGGTAAAGCTTTGCTTTTAACCTGAAATCATCAGAAAAAAGACCTAGAACCTGAGGTACTTGGCAGACTCCTGCATTCTGCTGTTTTCCTGCTTCATTGAGGCTCAGCTCAAATCCGTGGCTCCCCTTTTGTAGACACTAGTAGGGAGCCCACTTGGGTCAAAGCAGAGGTCAAGAGGAGTCACCCACACTGCATCAGTCGCTGGTTATATCTACTTCAAGATATTACATAAGAAAACCTGGATTTGGGACACAAGCTCCTCCATTGAGTTGATGGCAGCTAGTGCTACACGTCTTTCCTTTTTTTGCATCCTTAATAAATACATCTCAGCATCAGAGTCTGATAGTTTTCTGCCTCTTGGATGTATTAGGAAGGGGGAAGGATTAGCTGTTTTGTCCTGCCTTCATTTTTTGGTTTAATCCAGGGAACACTGAGAATTCTTCCTGGAAGGACTCAATCCTGCTTAATGACCAGAGGTCTTAGTATTCTGTTTCAGTAAAGCAGATTTCAAAGGAGTTTTCCCAGTTCCTCTGTTCCTTCCTTCTCTCAGCATAGGAACTTTTTTTTTTTTTTGCTAATCCTATAAAGTTAAAGTCAGTCATTGCAATCGTGTAGAGTCCATGGACTTCCAAGTTGTATCCAGGCCACTAAAGGAGGATCTTTATAGGCTCAGAAACCATTTGGCTTTCTCACTAGACAACTCTGGAGGGCAAATTAGGATTAAAAAGAACTCTTTATTGTCCGTGAAGGAATTTCTGTACTTTATGAAAATAATCTACTTGGCCCACAGCATTAATCATAAGAGGATTTAAGTGAAGAGTGCTTGAGTTTCAGTTCAATTAAAAAGTCTCCACCGTCCAACTGAGAGGGAACAAATCTGCTCTCTGCATTCTTTTGTCAACTGATGTGCTAACTTTTTAATGGGTTGATTTTTGTCAAGCAGAGAAGCATAGAAATCTATTGTTTCTCTTGTCTCCAGCAGCCTGCATTAAGTAGAGCCCAGTGGTGTGGTTTTGAAATTGGGAGGAGGGGGTGTGTGGCACTGAACATTAATAAACACGAAGGTCAAGGAACCCGAGTACAGAGGGTTTTGTTATTCTTTCAACATTTGTCACCAGATGCCTGTCTCAAATAAGTCTGGCCTTGAGAAATGATTTTTAAGACTTGCTTAGTTAGATATGACAGCTGTAAAAATCCCTTGTGAACTCTGTAAAGGCAATCTCAGCCCAGCTGCTCATGTTTAGGGCTATCCAGAATGAAAATGCTGTTGGCGACAGATTCATGTCTCCTCCTCCAATGGCTCTGACAAAACATTCAGTAGCAAATATGAGTGTCTTGTATTTTTCCTTCTGTCTGTATTTACTCACAGTCCTGCATTCTGGATGGCTAGGGGCATGCAAAAGTAATAATAAACTTCATGGCAAGGAGTAATTATAAACTTCATGGCAAGCACTTGAAAGGTTTCAGTTTGCAGAGGGCTGACCTGCTGTGATTGACTTGCAAGACACACCCCTCCGGAGGATGGAAATATACCAAATTAACTAATTGCATTAAAATTCACACAGGAGTTTCACTACACATCTCCTATATGTTGAGGAACTCTGGGAGATTTTCCTTGAGGTTACTGGCTGCTATAAGGAGTAGTACAAAGTTTCTTTTCATAAAATAAGTTTCTAAAAAACTTGTTTCTATCTTCTTATTTTAAAATAATTTAGCAGCTGGGTGTGGTGATACATATCTGTAATCCCAGTACTTGGGAGGCTGAGACACAGGAGGATCACAGGTTGGAAGTCAGCCTCAACAACTTAGGAAGACCCTGTTTCCAGATAAAAAATAAAATACGGCTGGGAGTGTAGCTCGTAGGTAGGATGTCCCTGGTTTCATTTCTAGCACCACATAAAATAAATAAAATAAAACAAAATGAAATAATTTAGCAGCTTTTCTTGCCTATAACTACTGGATGCTAGAAGTATCTCACCAGGTGCGACAACTAAAAATGTCTCAAAATAGTACCAACTGTCCCCTGATAATCAAAATTGTCCCTGGTTGAGAATCACTGTGCTACAGTGGTGCTAATGTCTTAATGCAATTATATCCTGATGGTAGAGCTTTATAAAAAAGGCCCAACAAAGACCTCTCATCCCTTTTACCACACGCAGTTAGAACAATATGGCTGCCTATGAACCAGGAAATGGACTCTGACCAGACACCAAATGTGCTGGCATCTTGATCTTGGACTTTCCAGCTTCTAGAACTGTGATAAATAGAGCTCTGTTGTTTATCAGCCACCCTATCTGTGGTGTTTCTTCCAGAAACCTGAACAAATTAAGACAAGTGCTTTCCTTTCTTTAAATTTTTTCTTTTTTTACGGTCATTAGAGCACCTGGCACATTTTACTTCTTATTAGTATATATACTTGCTTGTTAGATAAACTCTTTGAGGAGAGGAGATTACCTGTATTTTTCAGTTTGGGTAAGCTCTCTGCACCAAACTCTTAGCACATTATATGTTTTTAGTTGCTGTGTAAAAAGTTGCCTCACAACTAGCAGTTTAAATAGCACCCATCTGTGAGCTCACTGTCCTGTAGCCCACATTTCTGAGGTCTCGATCTGCCTTGGTGGTTTTCTGTGAAGGGTCCCACCAAATGTCACCAAAATTCTCTCTCACCTGGAGTCTCAGGGGAAGAATACCTTCCCAGGCTCATTTGGGTTGTTGGCAGAATCCAGTCCTTGCAGCTGCTGCGTGTGTGACACTCTCCTATTCCTCTGCCGTTCTTTGCTAGCTACTAGGTGGGAGCCACTCACTGCTCCCAGAAGCCATCTGCATTCTTTTCCATGTGTCCCCTCCATCCTCAAACCACCAGCAGCATTTCAAATCTCTGACTTCTCTTCTGTCACCAGCCAGAGAAGCTCTGCTTATGAAGGTGTTCCTGATTAGATTAACCATCACAATCTCCCTCTTAAGTTTGGCTGTGCCATATAACACAATAGATTTATAGGACAGATATCTCATTGCATCCATGAGTTCTGGAGATCCCATTTGCTGTGCACATAATTGTGGTCTTTTGGAAGAGCAAGGCAGGCCCCCTAAGCAGGTCTAAAATGGTTTGAGAGAACAAGGGAAGGAGATATGCTCAGGGTTTTTATTTGTAGTTAGGGGTGAGGCAAGTGTGAGGGTTCTTGTGCAGAAGGAGAGACTTGTATGGCCAACTGGGCTTTCTCATTGGCTTACCCAAATGTCTTAGTCTGTTTGGTGGCCAAAACAACATACTTTACATGGTGTGGTTTACAAACGGCAGAACCATTTCTCATAGTTCGGGAGACTGCAAATCTGAGACCAGGATGCCAGCCTGGTCATTTCTGGGGAGGGCTGTCTTCTCAGTTGCAGATAGCTGATTTTTTGTTGTTTTCTTACATGGAGGAAAGAGAGCTGTCTCTGAAAGACAGCAAACTCTCTGGCCAATTTTGAGGAGGCCACTACTCCCATTTATAAGATTAAACTCTCTTGACCTATTTATCTCCTAAAGACCCCATCTTCAAGTACTATCATATTGAGATTAAAGTCCAACATATAGATTTTTTTGGGGGGGTTACAATTTGGTCCATTGCACAAGATGTGGGCAGAAGGGGGCGAGAAAGGGTGGAGCTTAAAATCTGTCATCAGTGAAACATCAAACATCAATAAAATGGTGTCAGAACTCTTATAACATTTGGTCATTTTATAGGGCACTGAGTAGAGACATTTTTTTCAGAACTGTAAGAGAAAATTCAATTAAATGTGTTTTTTATTTTTTATTATTTTTAATTTTAATTTATTTATTTTTTTATTAATTGGTGCATTGTAATCATACATCTTTGTTAGGTACAAACTGATAAAGGCATAGATGCACACATTTCTTATTTAACCCCTTCCCCAATTCCCACCCCATTCCCTTGCCCTCCCTACTTCTCAAGTTCAGTTTAGTAATTGACTTTGATATATTTGTGAAAGTACATCATGTGTATTAGGGTGTCCTCCCCCTCCTCCGTCCATCATCTTCAGTTAAGTCAACTTCTTTTTCATCTGGATTCTCTCTTATGACCCATTTTCTCCCTAGCATCTGCATATTAGGGAGAACATGTGCTTTTTTACTTTTTGTGACTGACTAATCTCACTTAATATAATGTTTTCCAGTTACATCCATTTCCCTGCAAATAACATGATTTTGTTCTTCTTTATGGCTGAGTAAAATTCCATTGTGTACATATCCCATAGTTTTGTAATCCATTCATCTGTGGATGGACATCTCGGCTGTTTCCATAGTTTGGCAATTCTGAATTGTGCAGCTATAAACATAGATACACATGCGTTGGTCTGATAGTTTGGTTTCCATTCTTTAGGGTAAATACCCAGAAGTGGTATTGCTGGATCATAGGGTAGGTTCATTCCCATTCATCTGAGGGTCCTCCATACTGTTTTCCAAAGTAGTTGCACTAATTTGCAATCCCACCAGCAATGTATTAGAATCACCTCAGACCTCCCAAATCAAGTCATGAAAGTCAGGAGAGGCTGGAGTAACATATTCCAAACTCTGAAAGAAAATAACTTACAGCCAAGATTCTCCTACCCAGCAAAACTCTCTCAAAATCGATGGGGAAATAACTGTGTTTTAAAATCACTCCCTTTCATTTTTTCCTTGGCATTTTTGTGAAGTATTAAGAAGCTATTATTCACTCTAGTTTATCAGTACTCTATTGATAAACTTTTTTCTTTTTCTTTTTTTTGTTTGGTTTCTACAGTGGAGAAACATTGCTCTCCTTTCCTCCATCTTAGAAGATGGTAGGAGAAGAGAGGTCCGTCAACAATTGGTATCCATAATCACAACTTTATGAGTGAGTCATTGTGGTAATACTCAATTTCTGCTCTTACTGGGAGCATTGAGAGATCTGCTTCCTAGAATAACTAGAAGAAAAATTACTAGTAGTAACTATGCATAGTGTCTTAATGCCTTCATTAAATTAATTTTGGATGAAATGGTCAAAATCTTGAACCAATTTCTCCTCAGATAAAGAAAGTGGCTCACTTCTGTAATCCCAGTACTTGAGAAGCTGAGATAGGAAAATTGCAAGCTCAAAGCCAGCCTTAGCAACTTAGCGAGGCCCTAAGAACTTAAAATAGTTTAAAAAATAAAATAGTGCTGGAGGTAGAATGCCTCTGGGTTCAATCCAGTAACACACACACACACACACACACACACACACACACACACACACACACACACATAAACAAATAAAAAAAGAAAGAAAAAATCATCACACATGGAAGAGGGCTTCCATCCCAGTCTGCAGTTTGGGATTTCCAAAAGTGTCCTGACACAAAGTATGAATAATAGAGTCAAAATTAAAACTGGTCTTAATAACTGGAATAATGGATGAAGCCACTGAGAAAACAGTGTGGTATTGGGACTATGGAATGATTTTGCCTTATAGTGGAAATAGAAGATATTAATCTTATGCTAACTCTTCCTTTATAAGAGCTGATACCCTTTCACTAAAACATTTCTTTGTGAGCTGGGCGTGGTGGCACATGCTTGTAATCCCAGCATTTGGGAGGCTGAGACCAGAGGATCCGGGTTCGCAGCCAGCCTCAGCTACCTAGTGAGTCACTCTGCAACTTAGTGAGACCCTGTTTCAAAATAAAGAATAAAAAATAGGGCTGATAGGGCTGGGGGTCTATCTCGGAGGTAGAATGCCCCTGAGTTCAATCCCAAGTACCACAAAACAAACAAACAAACAAACAAACAAACAAACAAACAAACATTTCTTTGTGTCTACACTGAGGAGAGATAGATAACTCATAGATGGGGTAATACGGGAAAGTACTTCAGATAGTGCCTTTCATGTAGTAAGCACTGTTTAAATTTCTTTTCAAATTAAAAAATTACAGAGAGATTTTGCTTCTTTGAGAATTTTTAAAGTATCACAGCTGTTTAACAAAGGAGTGGAATGTTTTGCAAAGAACAGAACCTACCTTGACTCTGGCTAGGGAGGCAGCAGGAGGAAAAATACTGATTTGTAGTCCAAAGACTTCCTCTAAATCTTGCCTCAACCATTTGTTAGGTTTGTCATGAGAGAAGTCATTTAATCTCTCAAAATCTCCATGTCATCATCTACAATATAATTTAGGCGAGACAATATGATTGAAGGTGCTTTGTTATCTATGAAGTGCTCTATAAATGTCAGTGCTCCTTATTTCCTTGAAAGCTTTGAAGCAGAATCCGGTTGAGTTTCTCTTTGTCAGTGACACCAGGGGAAGGATTCTTATATTGAAGAGAAGGTAGGACTGGATAGTCCCTGCGGCTCTTTTCTAACTTCAGCATCTATAAACTGCTTCTCAAAGTAGCCTGTCTGTCAAAGGCCTGTGATCATATTAAAGGAGTTTATAAGGGATTTTTTTTTCCTGACAGAGTGAATGAGATGGAGCTATGCTAGATAAGAAAATTATTGTTATTATTTGGTACTGGGGATTGCACCCAGGGGCATTCTACCTCTGAACAATTCCCTCAGCCCTTTCTATTTTTTTTTTTAATAAGGTCTTGCTAGGTTGCTGACAGTCTTGCTATATTGCTGAGGCAGTCCTTGAATCTGTGATCCTCTTGTCTCAGTTTCTCAAGTACTGGACTTACAGATGTGTGCCACCATGCCCAGCTAGATAAGGAAATTAAGTGAAGCAATCAGCAGAGAAGGTTAGATCCTTCTACATATGATTGTTGTGATTCTAGTTATGGCTGTTACAGTTATTGCAAAGGCCCTTCTTCATTTGAATTACAGCCAGTTCCACTCCAAAGTATGCAATTCCAACTTTAATACCAAAGTTTAGGATCATTTGACTTTCTCGTTTTCTCTCTTAGAGCCTCAGATTGTTATGGTTAAAAATAAAGTATTTATCTTCGGTTTAGAAATCTAATAAAACTTTGACAGCAATGTGAAATGGTATAAAACATCTCTTCAACAAATCCATCTCAATAACACTTCCTGACAATCACAAAACCTTCAGGGCTGTCCCTTAATGACTTCTGAAGTTTTAAAGGATTTGTATTAAGGATGTGAGAATGGCTGGAAATGGGTTTTAAAGTAATGCTAACTTGTTTGTTTTAAAATCTGCTTTCTGATCCAGGTTTTAGAAAGTGATTGAGACTACACCTCTATTAAAATGTAGACAGATGCAGTGATTATGGTAATGAGAGTGCTGCTTGTCTCTGGTTTGGATGGTTTGGAGGTATCAGGGAACTGCTCCAAGGTAAAACTGTTGAGGAAAAAATATTTCTGGAGAAGCATAGACTCAAGCCGCAGAGGAGAAACGGTAGCTCAAATTCTAACCTGGAGGATCTGAGTGATTGTCAAAGACAGGCTGGCCTTGAAGGCATTGAATATCCACACCTAAGGCAGAACCAAACAAACAGTATCAAGCAAGTGCAAAAATGTAGTGATTTTTTTTTTTTCTTTTCTTTTTGGTATTGGGGATTGAACCCAAGGGTATTCTATTTCCAAGCTTCACTTCTTACCCCCCTCCCCCACTTTTGAGGTATTAGGGATTGAACCCAGGGGAATTCTACCTCTGAGCTACACCCCAGCCCTATCTTTTATTCTTTATTTTGAAACAGGGTCTCACTAAGTTTCAGAGGGCCTCACTAAGTAGCTGAGGCTGGCTAGAAACCTGCGATCCTCCTGTCTCAGCCTCCCAAATACTGGGATGACAAGCGTGTGCTACCATGCATGGCTATTCTACCTCCAAGCTTCACCCCTAGCCCGCCTTTTTAAAATGTTTTATTTTGAAGCAGGGTCTCACTAGGTTGTTGAATCTTGTTATGTTGCCAAGGCTGTCCTCAAACCTGCGATCTTCTTAAAGCATTTGTGGGCATAGCATCAGAATTAACTGGATAAAGGAGTGGGGTTAAGATCATGGATTCTCAGGCCTCAGTCTCAGAAACTCTGATTCAATACATCTGGGATACAGACTAAGGGCTTATAGAATTTTTCATAAATATAAATTCTAGATGATTTTGATGATTAGAAATGTTTAGAAACCACCGGGATGAGATACTTCTCAGGAGCTTAAGTTCATTTAGACGTGGATTAGATTTTCAGGATGAATTTTAAAAACTGAGTTGGTGTGGGTAATTTTAAATTTTAATACACTTTTATGGGTGCATCATAATTATACATCAAAATGAGGTTCAAAGTGATACAAACATACATGCATACAGCACTTAGTGTGATTCTGTCCAGATCCCACCCTGCTGCCCCTTCTTTTTCAAGTTACTGAGATGGTAATGATGCCTTCATGTATGGACATAACATTATTTGAACTGTTTCCTTCCTCAACCCTCCTTTTCCCTCTCCCCACCTCTCTTCCCCAACCCCCTTTCACTATTCTACTGGTCTCTCTCCTCATTTATCTGAAGGTCCTTTTCCTATTTTCTCTCTAACTTCCACATATGAGAGAAAACATACAACCCCCTTGACTTTCTGAGACGGGCTGATTTCACTTAGCATAATAATCTCTAGTTCTATTGATTTTCCTGCAAATGACACAATTTTGTTCTTATTTATGGCTGAACAAAGTTCCGTTGTGTGTGTATATACCACATTCATCTGTTGACAGATACCTAGGCTGGTTTCATAGTTTGGCTCTTGTGAATTGTGCTGCTAGAAACATAGATAGGCATGTATCACTATAGTATTCTGACTTTAATTTCTTTGGAAAGATTTTAAGAAGTGGTATAGCTGGGCCATGTGGTAGTTCCATTCTTAGTTGGTTTTAGGAAGTAAGAACTAGTTGTCAGTTCTGATGGGCAATGGTAAACTACAGGAAATTCAGCAAATGAGCCAGTTTCTAACACTTAGTTGCATTACTCTGAGGCCCTGTGATCTTGGGAAACGGCCCTCTGTCCACATTCTACAGCCAGAACCAAATGGTACTTAAACATGTTTTTCCATATTTGCTGAGATCTGAGAATATTGTCAGTAAAGGGGTACAGGCCCAAGGTTGCCTTAAAGAATCTCTTTTAATCTTTTTATCATTCATAGCTATATTGTATCTACTGAGGTTTGATCCTTGGGACTTAGGTTTAGGATAACACAAAACATAATTAGGTCCTGTTACAGTTTAGATGTAGAATGTGCTATTGACAGGGATAGAGTGGCCCCTGAACAGTTCATAAATAGGTATTTGGAGCTGATGTAATTGAGCCATGAAGGTTGTAATTCTAGCAGTGGATCAATCCATTGTAATGGGTTTTTCTGGATGGTTGTCTAGGCTGGTAGGCTATGGCTGGAGAGGGTGGGCTCCTGGGACTGTGGTCTTGGGATTATATATGGTTCCTTCTCCCCTCGCTCTTTCTTGCTTCCAGCTTCCATGATGTGAGAGTAAAGCCTTGTGCTCTTCTTCTCTCTGCTTCCTCTCACCGCCATGCCTGAGATCTGTGGTCCCCGGCCTCACATGGCCTGAACTTCAGTATCTCCAAGGAAAGTTGTGAGTTCATAAATTTTCCTTCTTCTAAGTTATATGGTCAATTCTTTTAGACTATATCTGTGAAAATGCTGACTAATACAGAATGTCTCACAAATAAAAGCTCATGTGTTGGCAACATGCCAATGTTCAGAGGTGAAATAATTGAATCATGGTTATAACCTTATCAGTGAATAAATCCACTGATAGACTGATAATTTGAATGGATTTACGAGTGGTAACTGTTGGGAGGTGGGTTGTGGCTGAAGGAGGTAAGTTTTTGGGAATTCTTGATGTTAAACTTCTGAAACCTCTGAAACTGAGACCAAATAAACCTTCCCTTCTCTAAATTGTTCTTGTCAGGCACTTTGGTCATAGCAATGAAAACGCTTACTAATACTGGTGCTTAATACATACTTGCTGAAGGAATGAATGAATTAAATATAACTTGTATTTGAATTTAATATACCATAGGTTAACTCTGCTTTATTAAACCTATGATCCTAAATTATCATAAATGCAGATTTTGTAAATACTATGTTTGAAAATCACTTAAAACTGTAAGTGTATTCAGAGAATTTACTCTTGAGTTATTTGGCAATAAATTCTTCCTGAAGGGAAGCAGCTTTATGGAATGGAAATGATATTTCCTAAAACATCTGTAGGACAAGACATAAATTTTGAATTTTTTCCCCTTAAACTTAAATGATAAATACCTGCAATTTGGAGATTTAAATTTATCTCTACAGGTAACATCAAAATAGGGCAAGAGAAAAAGCTATAGTTGCTAATAGGCCAGAGCAATTTAGAGTGAAGACTGGAAAATAGAATATGTGCGAAATCACTAAAAGTTTTCTGTCACTGTGCTTATAAAGCCATCCGATGCTCGGCTTCCATCTCGAGTCTTCTAGCTTTTGGGGGTAGAAGCTGTTAGTGATTTCCAGTATCTGCCTTCTCTATTTTTTTTTTAACCTGGACTCACAGAGTACATTTCCCACCCTGCCCTGCAATTAGACATGGTCATGTGACTGAGTTCTGGCCAATAGCATGTGAATGGAAGTGCTGTGCATCACTCTTTGGCTGGGACAATTATACTTCTAATGCCTGGATTTCATTCTCTTCTTCTGTCTGGAGACTGGATACAGGGGATCCATTGGGGGGCTCCAAGAATTATTTCATGTTATGGTTCTACCATCTCCCAGAACCTCAGATGTTAAGAGAAAAACCTGTACTGTGAAAGCCACTAAAATATTGTGGTTGTTTGTTATGATAGCTTAGCCTGGCTTGCATTTCAAAACACATGAATGGAAATATAAATTTGGGTTTTAGGAGAATGATTTAACACATGAATGAGCTTTGAAAACACAGAATTTATTGAAATAAAGTCTACTGTGATCTCTGTTATGTATCTATATGACTTTGGGTCGGGTACTTAACTTCCTCAGGGCTCAATTTTTTCTTCTCTAAAGTGGGAATAATTATAGCACTTACCTCAAAGGATTGTTTGAGAATTGAATGCAATTGAATCTCAGAACAGAAAACAACTTAATAAAGTTAGTTATTATTATTAGAATTGATATTGGATACATTCTAATTTATTTAAGCACATTTTCTAAGTGCTTAATATGTCAGGGCAAGGAGTTAAGGAAGAATATAAAGATTAGCAGGACCCATTTTTGTCTTCCAAGATCCCCCAGGCTAGAAAGATAATTAGAAAACTATTAATTACAGTATTTTAATTGATTTATGAATATGTCAGCTTTAAAATATGGTGACTATAATATGTTAAACATTCCTATGCTAAATATATGTGCCAGTAGGTATAAGAAGAATTTTCTTCACATACACACACATTAATTTTTAAATTAAAAATTCTAATTTTAAACTTTGTGCAAAATGGCTGATAAACATCATGGTACTATCCTGGAAGTCAGTTGGCCTTTGTGCCAATGAGTACTAAAAATGGAGACTAGATAATTTAAGGGCAATATTGGAGTCTCGTAAACAGGTTTAGCTGATTTACTTACTCTAACAGTGAAGAAGAGAGCTGTGTTGCAGTGTATCCTCAAGGCTTGTTAGTGTTAATTTTACCCAGTCAGTGACCTTTCTCTTCATTATTTTCATCTCCACCAAGTTGTCACAATCTGCAGAGGAAAATGCAGGTAGGTGATAAAACAGAGGCTTTGGTAGTCTACGCACACCTTTTAGGCATCAGAGAATTTACCATGAAAAGGGTATGGCACATTGAAACACTAATTAGACTTCCATTTAAACATTTTTTGGGCTTGTATGGGCTTTGAAATCAAAGAGATATCCCCAAAGATAATCTATTCAAGAGCTTAGTAAACATTTTTTTCTCCAACATGTAAACAAATATTTTTCAAGCTATTAGTTGGCAGACACTGTGATGGGAGCTTCAGTTTAATGATGAGTAAATAGGATGGAAAGTCTCATGGAAAATTCATTTATACAAATACTTAAAATTTTATAAATGCTGTATGTTCTAGTTAGGATAGAGAATGCCCCCCAGAAAAGCTCAGGTATTGGCAATGCAAGAATATTCAGAGGTAAAATAATTGAATCACGGCTCTGATCTCATAAGTGGATGATACATCCATTGATGGGTCAATAATTTGAATGGGCTAATGAGTGGTTAATGCAGGCAGGTAGGCGGTGGCTGGAGGAAGTAGGTCACTGGGGTGCTATATCTGTCTGTCCCTGATCCCTTCCTCTTTCTCTCTCTGCTTCCCCACTACCACGAGATCAGTAGCTGTCCGTTGCCATACCCTGCTGCCATTTAGTTTCTGCCTTGGAGCTGACTAACTATGGACTGAATCTGTAAAACTGTGAGCCAAATAAAGTTTTCTTTCTCTCAGTTGTTCTTTTTGGGTATTTTTGTCACAGGTACAGAAAAAAAAAAACCTTAAAACATACAGATATTTACAATTTTATAAATGCTGTAATAGAAAAATATTCTAATTATCATGGGGACATAGACTCCCTGGAGACTTGGCTGCATGAGTCTGTGTAGGGTGAGATGCCAGAGGATGTGAGTACTCAGTTTCTTGGTCAAGGGAGGAAAGTTGGCAGGAGAAGAGCTTTTGCATGTAGTGGAGACAGGATGTGATGTGATGGTATAGGTTTCTTTCAAACTGTCACAACTTCTTGGTGTCCTGGGGCATCTTAAAAGAGAGTAAGAACATTTGTCTCAAAGAATTGGAGAGATTTTATTCATCATGAGATAGCCACCAGAACAAGGAGCTTAGACAGAGTGGCTAAGCCGAACTTAGAAAAGAAAGCCTTCACAAATATTTCCTAAAGCATCATATGATTATTTTCTCAGTCCAGCATCCTCCCATTACTATAATCACTCTCCTAATGAAAGGAGAGGGAAGAGAAATTTTTGAACACTTTCCTGTCTAGAGGTCTTATCTTCTTTGCTAGTTTATGATTTATAATGGTTTATCAAAGTAATCTGAATTCTCTAAGTTACCTAAAATTAACATATGAGTTAATTGGATTTGATACTGATAGAGGGTTGGGAACTATTCTAAAACAATTGGTTGGATTCAAGGACATAAAAAGAAAGGCATTATGCAAATATTTGGTTATTAAGATATGCTGCCTAGAGGGGATGAAGTCAGATAATGAGAAATGGATGAGAATCAAAAGTTTCTTATATGTTTTAATATTGAATTTCTTTAAGAGTAATATTTGGCCTCTTTAGCATTATGTCTTTGCTAACACAAAGGAACAGAGACACAACAAATACTGGGTTCTCTGGGGGTGATAGGAGGATATGGAGCACTGGTAGTATAAGCAAGGTGGGGGTGAGAAGGTGGAACAGGAGATCTGAGGCCAATGAGTTGGATGGGTTTGATTACAGAGTGCTTTGTACATCATATGAGGATTTTTTTAATGTGGGTAATAATTTATTCTTGAACACCTACCAAAAGGAATAACTTTGTGTATGTACCTTTCAGTCTACAAGACAATTTCCCATTCACTAAGGTCACACAATCATCACAGTAGCTTAGAGAACGCTAGTGACTGCTCCAGGTCACACAATAGGAGACTGAGATGAGTTTTCTCTTACTTTCTTTCAGTTACTTGCTGAAAACAATTGGAATGACAGATCAGGAACAACTTGTTATCTTTGGGGGTTGAGATTATAATTGACAATCTGGTTGGCAATGAGATTTTTGAACTCAATGAAATTTAACTCTGAAGTCATTGCATTTGGCTCAAAGAATTCTGGCCACCAACTTCAGTGGGAATATTTTTATGTTTGTCTGGGGCTTTGGTGCCTCATTGCCTGGACATTATCTTCCCTAGCATTTCTGATATTAACTGGGAGAACCCAACAACTTTGCCTATGTAGGACTTTTCTGAGAAGTTTCATCCTTAAGCTTGTGTAAGTGGGAGTAGTAGGGTTTCCGTGGACTTCAATTATTCCCATTATTCCCCAGAGTACAAAAGCCCATGGCCACGGCCCCTAAAGGGAAGAAAACCTCCTTCACTGGATCTGTACAAGGGAGGCCATTTTTCTCTTTATTCTTTTCTGTGTGGGCTTATAAATTTCCAGTCTGTGACCCTAAAGTTGGACAATTGAGCTGGAAAAATTTTTTAAATCACTACTGCAAACTGTTTTGTTTTAAAATAGCTTTACTTTCTATGTCTTATCTTTCCAAAAGAATTGTAGTTACTGGAGGACAAGGACCTTTATTCTAGATCATTTTTTTTCACATACTATGTTTGACCCCTCCTGACTTTATATCTTGAGTTTTGAAGGGCTTGAATAAAATCTTGCATTACAGTGAAACAGCCCAATGGAGTGGTTAAGAATCTGACTCTGAGCCAGGTGTGGTGGTACATGCCTGTAATCCTAGTTCTTGGGAGACTGAGACAGGAGGATTGCAGGTCTGAGGCCAGGTCCAGCAATTTAGGGAGGCACTCTGCAACCTAGTGAAACCCTGTTTCAAAATAAAAAATTAAAAGGGTTGGAGGTATAGCTCAAAGGTAGAATGCTCCTGGGTTTAATCCCCAGTAAAACACACACACACACACACACACACACACACACACACACACACACACACAAATTGGACTCTGGAAGAAGATGGCCTGATTTATAAAATTTTAGCTCCATCACTTACTAGATGCATAATCTTGGGCAAGATATATAATT
Source organism: Graphiurus murinus (assembly GCA_004027655.1). Lineage (NCBI taxonomy): Eukaryota > Metazoa > Chordata > Mammalia > Rodentia > Gliridae > Graphiurus > Graphiurus murinus. The sequence continues at coordinate 97,827 of PVLC010002974.1, forward strand.
CCTCAAATCCTATTTTAGTTTCCTCAGCTATAAAATGGGCATAATATTTGAAACCATGTCATAGTTGCAGAATTTAACTGGAAATTGCACTTAAAGTACCTGGCACAGGGCTTGGCACATGATGGTCAACAAATGTCAGTGGATCACCATCAGTCATCATTATCATCATTATGATCACCCTTTCTTTTATTATCATTGTCCTTCTTGGGAATGGTTGATAATAATGCATTTAGGTACATGTATAACTCGTTCATTAATTTTGGCAGTTATCATCTTGGAAAGCATTGCATCATAGGTCTCTGTTCTTGGCTTTATCCTGTTTAGATAAACTTAGAAAACATCACTGGTCAGTGAGGGTGACATAGATGTAGAAGGATCAGAATGTATATGGCAGATATAATTAAAGTTTGAAATAATGGGCTAAAATGGCAAGGCTACATTTAGCAGAGATAAGTGTATGGAATTGTATTCAAATTAAATGTCAAATAGATAAAAGTGAAATTGCACAAGCACAGCATGGGGAGGCCTGCCTGAATAGAAGTTGGCATGAAAAGGTCTTGAGGATTTTGTTGACCAGAGCTGAGTCTGAGTTGCTGGCATGAAGCTTAGAGAAGACACTACTTTAGAGGTAGTAAGTAGAGAGAGAAAATACTAAGCTAAGTCAGCGTGGGGGCACATGCTTGTAATCCCAGTATTTGGGAGGTCAAGACAGGAGGGTCAATGGTTTGTGGCCATCCTAAGCAACTTAGCAAGACCCTCCCCAACTTAGTGAGACCCTGTTTCAGAACAGGGCTGGGGGGTGTAGCTCAGAGGTAGAATCCCCCTGGGTTCAATCCCCAGTACCCTCCATACAAAACAACAACAGCAACAACAACCACCAAGCTATGTTAATCAGACTGCAGTATTCAAATAAAGGAAAGTAACAGTCTTGCTGTCTAATGTACTAGTATGAACTTAGCAAAAATGTTATGCTTAGGCTCAGGTATCTTTGCAAACATCCTTTTATCACTTCATTACAGATTTGAACTTTATTCTTAGCTATGGATAAAGGGGAATCAGAAGTAGGGAAAGTCTGTGAAACCAGTCAACTCTTGCCATTATTTTGTAGTTAATGAGTCTGGTGATAATTTCAACTGAGTGGAACATTCTTTATTCCTTTCTCAGGAGAGTCTTACTTTGAGTCCCTACTTTCTCGTTTTACTCTTTGGTGCTTCTTCCAGGTCTATGTTCCCACTGTGCCTGCTGCTTTATCTTTTAATTTGATGCCTTTCATGATCCCCATCTTCTCCACCCCATCTTCTTGGGGTTTTCATTTTACTGAAACTGGTGAGATAGTCATATTATAACAACTCATATAGTATGTAGAATATCTCTTGAAATAGTGCATATATTCAGAATATGGTGACATTACATGGTCTGGCCCAAAAAATAATGGCAAGAATTTTGGAACTGATGCAGAGGATATATCTTTCATCAGGGAGCCCATCACTGCATTGGTGATTGTAGTGGATAAGATAGTCTACTATTCCAACACCCAAGAGGTTTTGTTTGGGGTAGAGGTAAAGGCTGGGTCAGGGGGAATAGAAGTTCATTGAGTGCAGCAGGGTCCAGGACAGAAAATTTGGGTTGTTAAGGTTATTTAACTATGCTTTTATTATTAGACCAGAAATGTCTGCTGACATTTGGATTTGATCTCATTTAACTGGGGGTCTCCTGGAGGCAATGTTTGGACCTCATTTCCCAGTTCACTGATGGTGACTATTTCAGGCCATGCTAGACCAAAGAAGACAGGGTATCAGGCAAGTGGAACTTTAGAGAGCAATTAAAGCAGGCAGTTTAAACTTCAACTTAAATGAGTTGAAGAATACTCACTATTATTCTGTGCATTTTTACACTTTAACTGGTGCATAGCAAACTCACTTCACAGCTATATGAGTATCATTGTCTTCTATTGAGAGGAGACTTGGGATATCTATTTCACTACCCATTTTTTACTCCATAACTTAGACATTTTTCTTGAAGATCTTCCATAATATTTTTTGGCCAGAAATGATGTCATTTATGTCATGGGGAATGATTCATGTAAAATATGTTAATGACTTAAATGGAAGAGATTTTAATAGTGATACCAATTACTTTAGTCACTGCAAAGCAAAATCTAGCATGTCTATGTCTCAAAGTATTGGTTTTCATAGTTGTATATCTTCTTTACATTTTAGGGAACAGAAGCCACAGAAAGAATAGTTAGAAGAATAAGAAACAAAGCTGTCTTTCACTCCTGAGTTTCAAAATACAGCTTTGGAATCCAGAACAAATGCAATAGTGAAAGAAAGAGCATGAGAGGCCAGTCAAGTATTAGGCCTGCTCTTGGAGGAGTCTGGGGGAGTTGTCGGAATAGCAGTAGACCCTAGGAGTCTTTGAGGTTGGGAAAAAGGGAATAGGATGGGAATTCAGCATGGGCAATATAACCAGGGACCTGGTGGAAACACCGATGGCAGCCTGAAAAGATGACGTGCTGGGACTCAGGCAATGAGTGGCAGGGCAGGGATGGCTCATGTAGATGGATGACACTCAGAACCCAGACTCCTCAGAAGCCTGGACACTGTAAACTCCTCCACCCCACACTGTACCAGATATAGCCTGATGGAGAGGGAAATCTTGAATTGACCAAGTTTTCTCAGGATTGACTAAGATGAACATGCTTATCCCTGACAAAGGAAGGATCCAAAGTAGATATTACATTCAGTTTTAGTAAAGTGAAATTCTATCTTTGCATGCCTGAATTTGTTCTCCCCACTGTTAATTCTTTGGGAAAGCACTGGAAGCAAATAATTGACTGAGTGGGTGGTTTCCCAACTGAAGAGAGAACACTGAAGTGCAAACCAGGAGACTGAGACCAGCCTTGGCTTTGTTATTGACTTTGGGCATGTAATTTTTCCTCCTGGACTTTTGTCTTTACCTGTGCGGCTGGTCTGGATAGGGATGTCCTAATCTGGCGACTAAAGTCCCTTGGAGGGGCTGAGGAAATTTTCTAATGTGTCTTGAATCTATGTCTGAACCAATTATCCTGTAGGTGCAATAAGTAATATGTCTTTGTTCATAAGTATTACTAATTGTCAAATGTTTATAGGTCCTATTATGTTTAATAAAATAAGATTAATTCATTTAAAAGCACCACTAAATTTATATTCTATCTTATAATTACCCTCTCAGTTGAGCAAAACAAAAATTACAATCGCTATTTAGACAGTATAAAGATCTTTTTAGCCTAAATTTTAATCTGAAATGTGGTTTCTGTGGGACTAGAAGGTTTCTAAAGAACTATTCCAATTCCTATTGACTACATATCTAGAAATATCTAGGGTTTTATATCACTTGAGGGATCAAGATTACAGAATTATTCTAGAAACAATTGATTCTAATACTGTGACAGTGGTGCAAATTGATTTTTCTCAGAAATGTAGAGTCAAGAATAGAGATGTTTTAATCAATGGAACCAAACAATCTTTCCTCTCTGATACTGAAAATTCCTCTTTCTTTAGAAGGGTGTGATGGCAAAAGCCAATGCTTAAATCTAGCTCCTTTTGCCATAGCTGTGTGTCCCCAGCTGAGGTACCTACACTTTCTGAGCTAGAGTACTTCTTTTAAAAATGAAGATAATAGTATTCATGTCAAAGGATGTTGTGAAGATGAAATGTGCTAAACCTTGAGGCCATTAGGTTGTCTGGCAGAAGGGAAATACTCAAAAATGGTTTGTTTCCCTGGACCTTCTGGAAAGACTATTTAAACGTAAAGGTGTAAAAAAGGTAAAATAGGGGCCGGGCGTGGTGGCGCACGCTTGTAATCCCAGTACTTGGGAGGCTGAGACAGGAGGAACGCAGGTTCTTGGCCAGCCTCAGCTACTTAGTGAGACCCTCCACAAGTTAGCGAGACCCTGTTTCAAAATAAAGAATAAAAAATAGGGCTGGAGGTGTAGCTTGTAGATAGAATGCCCCTGGGTTCAATCCCCAGTACTGCAAAAAAAAAAAAAAAAAAGGTAAAATAAGTTAAAATTGGCTTAAATATAAAATCCCATTTAAAAATGGAACCCACAACAATTAATATCACATGCCACCTCATCTAGGGCTGGGTGGGAATTGCCTGTTCACTACAAGCAAGAAGCAATGCAACTTAGCCATCTGGAGGGCATTTCTGCACTGGTCCTGTCTCTCTCTGAATCTCAGAAGAACTTTCATTTGTTTTTGCCCCAAATCTTCCTTTCTTCCTGAGAAAGTTCTGAGAGTATTGTTCAGCAGACCCCACTCAGCTGCTGCCAGGAATGAGGCACCTGGAGGTGCCTGCATCATGGGGTTTTGATGTAGAATTTGAATGGAGAGAATGCACTTTCAAAATAATTTATTTTGAATGCACTCTTACTTTGGTGAGGAGAGGAGGCACAGATGGCTGTGTCAGGATGTGTGCCAGTTCTTTCCTCACTCCAGGCATGCAGTGAATCCAGGCTGAGGGGAAATGAGCTTCAGGGGAAGGACGAAGGCTAAAAGAACCCAGAAAGTACTGGCATGATCTCTGGTCCACCATTAAAAGCAGGGTGATCGAAGGACTTTGAGAGAGTTCTGGCTTCTTAAAGATTTGCTGCATTGCAATATTCAGGATAGTAGAGATAACTGATCTTGGCTAGTTCCTTTAGGAGCTGTTCTATTGGTGAGATTGCTCAGATAGGAACAACCGGTGGCTGGGAGACGAGAGCCGTGCCCCAGCAAAAAGCTACCAGGATGTGGGTTTCCCAGTGCCACCTGTGATTCTCCTTTGCTCTGCCAAGCAGCTGAGTTGCTGGCTGGATGCCACTCCCTGAAGCTGTCAGGAAGGTTGTTTCAAATTTCCGGATCCTCTCATCTGAGGATCCCGAAACAGCAGCTTCTTCGCCTCCAACTGCTTCATTGACTCACTCCCAAGCCTCGCTCATGGCCTCATATCTCTGCCTCGCTGAACTCCCGCTGAGTTAGCTAAGTTCTTTCAAGTTGTGGGGAATAGAGAAGCTCAGGTTATCTAAGGTGATGGGGTTATTGTGGGGATCCATGAACAAGAGAAGACAGAAAGCCTAAGTGGCCAAATAGTCTCAGAAAACAGTAGAAGTATCTGACTCAGCACTATCACTAGGTGTCTGGGTTAGTTTGCTAGGATTTTCCTGATACAGTACCATAAACTGTCTGGCTTAAACAACAGGGATGTGTCTTGTCAGGGTTTTGCAGGCTAGACATACGAGAGCAAGGTATTCAGGGTTGCTTCCTGAGGGATGCGAGAGAATCTGTTCCAAGCCTCTCACCTAGCTTCTGGCAGTTGGCTAGCTATATTTGGCATTTCTTGGCTTGTAGGCATATCGGCCTGACTCTGCCTTTATCTTCACCAGACATCTTCCTTGCATGCATATCGGTCTCTAAGTTCCTCTTTTTTATATGATCACCAGTCACCTAGGTGGATTAGCATCCACCCTGATGACCTTCTTTTAACTTGAATATAGCTCTGTAAAGACCCTAGATCCAAATAAGGCCACATTCCAAAGTTCTAGGGGTAGGATTTGGACATAGGACTTTTTAGATGACATGGGTCAACCCATCATGGTGTCCAACAGTTGCTTTCATTCCTGTTCCCTCTGGCTTAACCATACTCCTGAATAAGCTTATCCTTCCCCAGTTTCTATAGAGACTTTATTTTACTGTTTTCCTACTCTCTTCTCTGACTTGTGGTTTCTGCTGTTTTATGGTCTCTGCTTCTCTCTGGGTGCATTTGGATTCTATATTGCTCTCTTGCTTTTTGGCTCTTTTGAAAGTATTGGAACTCCTCGTGACTCTTGGTGTAGTCATTCACTGTCCAACCTAGAGCAACCCTACTGGTGAGATTTTCCAGGCCACTCTGCAGTCCCACTGGCCTTTGGCAAGGGCCTGGCTAGGCACTAACCCCTTGATTAACCAGCCCTGGCTGTGATAGTTCTCATGGAGCACAGCAAGAATCCTTGGCAGAAATCATATCCTATGACTGCTTTACTCAGAAGGAGGCTACGGAGGTGTGAATGTGTTCAGCTTCCAGAATTGACTATATGATTCTAGAATTCCTCCTCCACTTGTAATTTTGTGCTCATCTCATTCCTTTCAGCAATGCTGACATTACCCCTTCCTGCTGTTCCATCAGCATTACCCACACTGTAGGTGGCCTTGACTGAGTGCAGGTGGTTTTTAAGAAACCTTTTCTTCCATAATTTACCTTTCAGTGTTTTTAATGTCATACCCACATCTCTGTTTTGGAGGCAAGATGATTTATAAGGAGTTCACAGAGAACTGATTTCTTGAGATCCAGGTGGTCCTTGGCAATGAGGTTTTACTGACTGTAGGGTGAAACAACAACAACAACAACAACAAACCAATAAGAAACCAATACGAAACCAATAGGCCTGACCTGAGAGAGGCTTTGCCTGGCTTTCACTGATCAAATAAAACCAGTGAATTCAGTTGTTTTATTTTTGGAACACTAGAATTCACCAGGATACTCCTGGTTGAAGACATGACTATTTTGTCTATTTGGTTTTGAAACAGCCACCCTTCCATATGGGAGGAAATTAGAAGCTGAAAGGACCTTTCCTTTGCCACCTTTAAGCTATTTGAAGGATCGAATCCTATTTTTTAAAAAAGATGTCTTTCTGTGAATTCTAGAAATTTATGACTCTTAGGATATTAAAGCCAAAAAAGAGAGCCTAGAAATCACTTTCTTGGGTTCCAGCTTTTTCCCTAGAAGTGATACTAATTGATACCCAGAATTCTATGGTTCAAAAGCTTTTTGAGATATTCTTAAAAAGAATTAGCTAAAAGCATACAGTTTTCAGTCTAACTTTTGTAAGCTGAGGAATATTTAGGCACAAAGAAATCTAATGCTCTAGTTGGTCTTGAAGGGTCAGTGACAAATAAATTAGAAATTTTTATTAATTATTTCAAAATGCCGGGCGTGGTGGCACACGCTTGTAATCCCAGCATTCGGGAGGCTGAGACCGGAGGATCCGAGTTCGAGGCCAGCCTCAGCTACCTAGTGAGGCACT